>BQNB010024578.1:4299-60558 GCA_026074375.1 Tanacetum coccineum
AAAGAATTGGAATGTGTTGTAATTGGAATGTGTTGTAATTGTAATTGATTAAATCTCTCGATTTGTTTGGTTGACTCGCAACGTAATAGAATTCGATTCTTTTTATAAAACTTAAAAAAATAATATAATAATAATTAAAATAATAATAATAATAATAATTATAATAATTATAACAATAATAATAAATAAAATAATTATAATTATAATTATAAGAAAAAAATCTAATAATAATAATAATAATAAATAAGAAAATAATAAATAATAATATTAATAAATAATAATAATACTAATAATAATAATAATAATAAGAAATAATAATATTAATAAATAATAATTAATTTAATAATAATAATATTTTATTATTATTTAATTATTAATATATTATAATAATAATAAATAATAAATATAATAATAATAATTTATTATTTTATTAATAATATACTACTAATAATTATAATAGTAATAATAATTTATAAATATTGATGTTTTAAA
Source organism: Tanacetum coccineum (assembly GCA_026074375.1). Taxonomy (NCBI): domain Eukaryota; kingdom Viridiplantae; phylum Streptophyta; class Magnoliopsida; order Asterales; family Asteraceae; genus Tanacetum; species Tanacetum coccineum. Next base: position 4,792 of record BQNB010024578.1, read on the forward strand.
GTATAAAAATTATAAATTACAACGTAATTCATAACTTTCCATCACACTTCTTATGTAATCTGAATTACCTCACTTGATGTAATTGTAGTGACTGAATTACAATTACAGCGCGAACCAAATAGTCATCGTAATGTAATCTGAATTACAATTCATTTCACCCGCCAACCAAACACGATTGGAATGTAATTCAAATTAAATTACAATGAATTACAACGAATTCCAGCGAACCAAACGCCCCCTTAGCTTTCATATATAGCTTTCAAGAATATCACCCTAACTTTCATATATATGGTTGCATGACATATTTGAGTGATTTTTGTGATAGATGATTATATGCTTACTTGTGATTGTGTGTATGTGATTATGTGAATTTTGCTACATATGATTGAAATGATATGCTTAGCGATTAATAGTCTTTATGAACAAGCTAGTATTTCATAAATTGAAAATACTTGGATGCTACGCTTACTTGACGTAATGATCAACTCATGATAGGCTAAATTATATGTGATTATATGCTTACTTGTTAGCGTTATTAAGTGATGATATGAAAAGTATGCTTGCATGAAAAATATGTTTTGACACTATTTGCTTATATGCTTATCTATCATGCTATTTTCTTACATGCCGACTTGCCATGGTAGTAGTTGATTTCATGCTTATTGCTAACATGCTAATCGTTTGCATACTACCTACTTATGTTCATGCATCTTCAAAACATTAGGAAAAATAATTTTCAAAATAAGGTCATTAAAGGAAATATGTACTGTTCTTGCTTTAGAATAATCTAGGCATTTTAGATTGTGCTTACTTTGGATGATATTATGCTCTTTTAGCTTGATTTATGCGCTTAGGAATCACATAAAAGGTATGGAAGGGATTATAACAAATTTGTTTCCTAATGTAAAGGATATGTTGTAGTTTTTGAGGTCACACTTTACATCCCATGGGTGCTAACTTTAAGAGGTTGTATCTATCTAGGGGGAGAGTAATACTGTGTCAATTGCTCACCTAGGCATCCCTTCATGCCATTAGGTTATAACTTATGCTTAGGTATTTCGTATGATTGGCATAATTAAGATATTAAGTGTGCTTGATTAGTATATACATATGTAATATGCCTACTCATCCTTGGATGTAATAAGGATTGAATCACAAATAAGAATCTACAACCCAGAGTTTTGAAAAGCCTTATCACCTTAGGATCATATACGAGTCAAAAACTATACTCACATTGGTGGTGCAAATATTGCACAAAACTTCTAAGCATAAATGCACTCAAAGTTGCATTTATATCCCAGTAGGATTTTAAGTAGACGTCACGAATTACGATTAGGCATACACACAATTAAATGTAATTAAATATCTATCACATTTTGCCTTGAACATCTAGGTCTAGCTTTACACTCCTAAAATGCTTGTATGTGAAACTATGTGCTCTAATTTGAATATGCATTATGCTTACTTGAGTATGTCATATTGATGCATGATTGATAAATTTGCTCTATTAATAATTATATTATGATGGTATGCATGACATTGCTTGATTTTTATCAATATTTGGATATGTATGATATGATGTTATGCTTGAACTAATACATGTTTGCAAGTCTTCAAATGGTAAAATAACCCATGTTGGACTTGCACATGTGTATATGTTTGTTGCTTGTGTTGTTTTGTGTTTGCTTGTTGCTAGTTGTAGCCAAGAACACCTTAAAGGTAATGCTCTTGACCCATGGATCCCTGCCTTGGAACAAGTGGGAGCAACGATCTAGGGGATCACGTGCAAAGATATCTACTTTCTATCAACCTTCACATGAAAGCCCAAGATCCTGCATTTTGATTTGACAAAAGGGGGAGAAGGAAAGCAAAGAGTAAGATGGTTAGCAAAAGATCAAGATGCTCATGGATCGATGGAGAAAGCTAGTATAGCTAGCAATTACGGAAGCAAAGAGCTATAGCCTACGAAAGAGCAAGATGCTAAGTAAAGAGCAAGATACTCATGGATCGGGGGAGAAAGCAAGTATATCTAGCAATTATGGAAGCAAAGAGCTATAGCCTACGAAGGATAGAAAAGGTATGTAAGGCTCATTACTCCCTTGTTAGTCAAACTAAGTCAAATGTCACTTTACATAAATGCATCCTTTCCCGTTATAGGATATGCTTTACTTGAGATGAAAAGCACTTAGCTTGGTTGGATCAAGATGATTAGTGATCAAATCCATTGTTGATTATCATGGATTAAGTCCAAGTGACTAATTTAGTTTGTAGTATTTGGAGGTTAATCATGCTTTGAGTTTTCTCACCTCCTTACCTATAAATGTTTTACAAGCTCACACATATATTCCTCACATGTATAAGATGTCTTACAAACTCTCACACTTCTCTATACAACACTTCTATACCATACTTCCTACAACACAGCCTTTCTAATCATTTGTTTACCCTTCTTACCTAACAAATAATTATATCTTCCGCACACTCTAGACACTCCTTTCTTAAACCATCTCATAATCACACATGCCCTCTCTTTTCTCTCTTAATTGGCAATGTGATTATAAACCTAAATCAATCTTTTGATTTCTCTCTAATCACCGTCATCTTCATACATCTTTTTCTTAAACATTCACAAGATTAAACCCTCCTCACTTAAACATTCTCTATCTTATCCTCATATGGGAAAACTTACATTCTCTTACACCAGTGTACCTTGTATACTTTTTGTCCCCCAACATTCTAACATAAGCTCCTTCATATCACATCAAAACATTCTCTACTACATATCTCCTATTCACCTTCTTATTTATAAACCAATTTGAATTTCACACACACACATACATACACACACTCTTTCATCTTATCCCTTGATCATGCTACTTCATCAATCTATTTTACCCCACTCTCTTCTTCTCCCTTGGATTGAAATTCAAACACAGAAACAAACACGTTTCTCCCTCTAAACAAACACAATCTCTATCCACCCTTGATCATGCCACTTCACTTATCCTACTTACCATTCACCATCTCATCTCTACCCTTTATTTCGTACATGATCAAGAGGCTCTTTTCTATCCCATCACCATCACATCATGGCAACTCATGACGACTCATACATAACCCATCCCTTTCTCTTCCTTTAATTTGAAATTCAAATTTCAATTCTTCTCCCCATAACATCCACCATTTCTTTCCAAATTAAGAATATTCTTATAATGTTCCCTTGTACCCTAACTAGCTTCTCAATCCTTGGTTGGATCCTAACTAAGCTAGTTACATTGCAGGAATACCCAAAATACCCTTGTCTGATTGTTCTTTTCTCTCTTTTCGATATCAGACAAACAAAAATCTTTTAGATACTTCAAAACTCTTTTATCAAATGGCTATTTGATTTGGTTGACCTTGAGTATAAGAATGATTGAAAGGTCATAGCGTGAAGTACAATTGGGGGTTTAACAAGAGCGGGTAGTTAACGCGCTGACAGATAGCCAGTGCCACACGCGAAAACATTTTCCCACTTTTGGATTTTTGGCTTATAAATACCGTTTTTGGCCTTTGTATCCCTCACCTCTTGCAAACATTATTTCCTCTCTTTTTTCTTCTCTAATCCTTTAAGTCTAACACCTCTTTTGTTCTTAATCTTCTCCTCTATCATTCTATTGAAGAACACATCTCCGTAAGAGAGACACACAAGTACCTAATCCACACTTGTGTGTTATTAGTTGAGGGGCTTCTTTCTCATACCCTTTCTATTAGAATCGAGTCTCTAGGTTAGGTTAGGACTTGATTCATCTATCTATCTTTCATTTAATCGAGTTGTAAGAGAAGTCTTGTATCCGAGGGATCAAGCCTAGATCATTGAAGATCTAGTTGGGGGTTGGTAAGCTTCCAAGAGGAAGTTCTTTGTGGTTATAGGTTAAGTCGAATCATGGGTTCTTAGAGGTGGATTCCGAGGGCGAAATACCGTAGGTAGTAACTCTTCTTTGTGAGCGTCGATCTTTGTGCATATCGGTAGAGTTAAATTGTAATACAGTTTGTAGTCTACCATAAGGATTATACTAGGAATATACAGGTTTCGTGGATTCGCAACTGGACATACGGAAGAAGTAAACCCCCTTCCCGAAACAGTATATATTGTGGTCTCTCTCTCTCTCTCTCTCTCTCTCTCTCCACGACTTATTGTTTTTTTGCTAAGTAGATCATCACACCACTCGATTCTTTCGAGACTTAACGTTTTATAAACTTCGAAGAAGTTAAGAAAACCGTATTCACCCCCCCTCCCTCTACGGTTCTACAGAGGTTTTTGATAGCACTAAGTATTGACGGAATTTATCAAATGCGAACACAACGGACAAAAGTTCTTTTTCTGTTGTTGTGTAATTTCCTAGGCCTCATTCATTGTTTTACTTGCGTAGTGGATAGGCTGAAATGTTTATCCCTTCTTTGTCCTAATCCTGCCCCAACAACATAATCACTAGCATCTGCATGATTTCGAAAGGTAGCGACCAATCTAGTTTTATCATGATGGGGGCTTGATTCAGCTCTTGCTTCAGTTTGTCATAGGCCTGAATGCATTCTTCAGAGAAAACGAATGGAGCATCTTTTACGAGAAACTAAGTCATTGGACGTGCGATCTTAGAGAAGTCTTTTATGAATCTAGGGTAGAAGCCCGCATGCCCTAAAAAACTACGAAATGTAGATTTTAATTTAGCAAGCAACTAGTTTTCCAAGATTAAATTTCCTATATTCCCTTCTTTACATGATTCTTCTTGCGATATTTGAACAATAAAGGCTTTCAAATAATCTGTATCTTACTAGTTACACTTTTACTCTTTTAGCAATGTATTATAAGGACTTTAATGGTAATTAAGAAAGTAAGCTGTGCATGATATGACATGAATGGCTCCACTCATGAGATGACATGAACATGCATGCATACATTGTAAAGTTCTATTGCCCCTTAACGTGTGGAATAAGTTCCTTATAAAACAACAATGCACCATCACCAAAATTCTATTCTCTTCGCCTACGATTATTGTTGTGGCAATAATTCAAATCCCCACTTAAAGATTCATTTTTTTCCCTCACTTTAGTTCCACACTATGTTCTAAATGGATATGTGTGAAATCACGTGCATTTGTACAAGTATAGACACACACATATAAATGTTTTTTAAACCTACCCATCACATACTTTGCTCCAAATAGATTGATCATTCTTGTTATTGTTATGTTATGTTATTTTATAACCCTCCAAAAACAAGGAGTTTTCACTTCATGCCTAAATTATTGGTTTATTGTAAATAAATAAACGACCTATTCAAGATATTTGAAATATCAAAAGTGTATGATAGTCATTGATCACAAATACGTCGATCATATTCAAGATATTTCAAATATCGAAAGTGTATGATAGACATTGATCACAAATACGTCGATAAACAGGAAACATATACGAATCATATATCATACCGTTATAGGGTATTTCAAAAACTTATTCCATACCTCCCTTGTGGGTGCAAGAGAAATTATGGGTTAGTTTTCAAGAAATAAGAATAAGAATATACTTATATGGAGGACCATCACTAAAAGGGTTCCCACTTGCGGCATTATTTGGTCAATATTTTGCTGACATTGTCAAGCTTTACTTGATTCCACGTGGGCTAGCTACAACGATGCTTTGTTGTCAACCTAGGATTTGATAAGAAAGAATCCAAGTCAGCAAACTTTGGACAAGATGAATATTTCAAGACATGAGGGCTCAAGAGAATAATGGAGTCATTTGTTCCTCCCTCAACAATAATTCAAAGAATCTACATCAAGTCATGTGATATATGCGGCAAATAGCCGCTGCTTTTGTTTTGGAATATTCTGTAAATTTTTCTCTTCAATTTTTCCGATTTTAGGGAATCCTGTTTATGATAGTCTAATCTGGCCAACAATCACTGGACATGGATTTCAACTAGGGCCGCTAAATAGTCAAAACAGCTATAACAAATTATTATAGGATGTGAGCAAGGAGTTTAATGATATGTGACCATATAGGCATATATCCTCGTCAATCAAAAGTTCGTGAGCGCAAGTCTGGAGATATTTCTTAGATGTTGCGAGATAAAGTGACATGCATGTAAAAAACTGGCCGTTGTTAAAAAGAATGGCTTTTGATGTATTAAATAATTCCCCTCGATTTTAGAAAGAGATTAAAAAATGGAAAATAGTAACAAGGGTAAAAAAACAAACTATTAAACCTGGGGACGAAAAAATAAAACCACACAAAATAAAAAATAATAATGCCTCGCAACTACGCGAAAAAAATTAACGACCCGCAGCAACGCGCGGGTAATCATGCTTGTTTCAATCAAGGGTGCTACTATTGGTATCCCCCTGGCCCACAAAAAGTACGGATGTTTCGTACTTTTTAGTCTTTTTGTCTCCTCTTTTACAGTGCAACGCAGTTTTTTATCAGTTTCTGTTCCGTAATTTTTGACAGTTTCATACTTTTGACCTGTTAAACTTTATAATTTTCGTTCCGCATTCTGCGTTTCACTGTTTTATAATATAAACAAAATTATAAAAATAAAAATAAAAAAATAAAAAAACCGAAAAAACCAAGGGGGGTACAAACGGCTTTTCAGGGGTTACAAATAACATGAGCCCTTACATAGTTAACAAGTCATGTGTGGCATTATCTCATAAGCCTGAGAACATATCGCACAATAGTTTAAACAAGCAAAAGAACCCGCGCGTTGCGGCGGGGCTAATTTTTTCTTGAATAATTTTTTTTTACGTTTCAGGGTTTTTTTTGCAATGCGTTATGGCGGGGCTAATTTTTAATATTTTCCTTTTTTGTATGATTCGGGGAAAAAAAATTTGCGTTGGGACGGACTAATTTTTTCACGAATATTTTCTTTTTTTGGGACGGTTTTGTAAATTTTTTTACGGGAATCTTTGTGTAAGAAAATCGTAAATAGTTAAAAGGTGAGGGTCCGTTTTGTATTTTTTTTTACTTTGGGCAAGATTTTAGGCTATTTTTGGGTTGTTTTTTTTTTTTGCTAATTTTTTCCCGGATATTTCCTTTTTTTGTACGATTTGGGAATTTTTTTTGCGTTGGGACGGGTTAAATTTTTCTCGAATATTTTCTTTTTTTGGGACGGTTCGATATCTTTTTTTTTGGGCCGATGAATGTAAAAAAGTTGTGAACAATAAAAACTTGACGTGTTTTTTTTGTTAATTTTTTACGGGATTTTTTGTGTAAGAAAATCGTAAATAGTTAAAAGTTGAGGGACCGTTTTGTATTTTTTTTTACTTTGGGCCAGTATATTAGTAACAATTTTTTTTAAATAGCTTATGTGTTGGGCCTCATGTTTAAAGTGTTTTTTTTTATATATGGGTTTTTTTTTAATATAATGGGTTGTACGTTTGTGACCATATCAATTATTTTAAAGTTATTAGGTATCGAAGATGTTTCCGCGGGTATTTTTTTTATCTGAATAAATCGGAACTTTTGTAATATTTTTTTTTCCTCCTACTTTGTGCATACAAATTTAAAAAAAAAAAAAAAAAAAAACCAAAATCGGGCTGGCCCAAGCCAGCCGGCCCAAAAAGGTACTGTAGCAATCCACGGACAAAACGGCAGCGTTTTTGTCCGTGAATGTGTATACTTATAATTTCAGAGTTGCATAAAACCATTCACTTTCGTGAGTTTAACGTTTCTCAACCAACTAAATGTATCACATTCAATACATGTTTTTTACTTTGCTTTTTACAAATAACAAAACCCCAAAAAAATAATCATAAGATGTGTTTACAAAATTTAACATCCGAACATACACATTTAGAACGAGTTCGGCGAGTTTAAAATTTGGTTTGACCTTCTTCTTTTTTTCTTTTTTTTTATAGAACGGCAAATTTTTTTCACAACTATCTCATAATATATTTCACACATGTCTCCAACTAAGCTTGAACCCACAACTTTTAGGTTGGTGGGGACCTATTTAGTTTCTATCAAGACTTTTTTTTCTTCTGAACGTGACCGATTTTTGAGAAAGATAAGAAGATGCTAGAGAAAAACAAAACATCTTGCCCGTTTTAACAATGTTTTGAAAACCGGGTCAATAATCAACCCGGTCGAGTCACCGGGTCACCGGGTTACCGGTTCAACCGGTTAGCCCGCCGGGTCAACCCGGTTTCAAAAAAAATAAAAAAATAATAATATTTGCAATAATACAAAAAATTATATATATAAATTATGAATATACATTATATTTAGCCTAAAAACGATTTACTACCAAATATAACATGTAACAAATAAAATTACGTTGCAAATATATATAAAAAATTTATTTTATTTATAAAAAAACATGAAAAAACCAAAACCCGGCCGGGTCAAACCGGGTCTCGAGAACCGGGTTGACCCGGGTCACCTTAAACCCGGCGGGTCAAACCGGGTTTCGAAAATATAAAACCCGGTTTAATTTAACCCGTTTTTTCGACCGGACCCGGTTCAACCGGTTGACCCGGCCGGGTCGAACCGGGTTTCAAAACATTGCGTTTTAAAAAACAATAATGTTGAATGTAAATAAATTTTAGAAAAAAATAAGTAATGGATGTTCGCGCTTCGCTGCGAGAAGTTTGGGTTTAACGTATGTTGGTTATGTCCGACTTTGTTTTGTTGTGTAGGATTTTTTTACACATTTTTTTTAGTAAAGAGATTAAAACACATATTGTGTACCATTTTACGAATTTCTTGATCTTAATGGCGTAGGTTGCTTTCGGTGTGCTTATTAATTTCAATAATACTGATAACATGTTTAAAAAATGAGTCAAGTGTACAAACATGTGTGAGTAACAATTATATGTTTATTGAATAAGTCATGTAGTCTTGGACATGTTTGAATGGATAAATGTGTACTATAAGTATGCATTGCACACAATGAAAAAATCTACAGGTGTTGCTACCATATACATGACTAAAACAATCAATTAAACTTCTTAGCTTCAACATCCACTTTTGCCACTATCAACTTTAACTTGCGTGACGATTAAGTTTAGTTTTACCATCTGCTTCTTCTGTGACTTTGAGCCTTAGCTTATGTTCCATTTCGATATCTTTTGGTATTTGTTTCGGTGATGGGGCTAATCGCACATTCAACTCCAAATTATGTGACATCTAACTTCAGCTTCTACTACATGCACCTTTAAATAGAAACATTCAAAACCAAATTATGTTTGTGCGGAGTTTCAGCGGTTAAAAAATGTGCAGAAAATTAGTGTAAGAGATGTTCGAACATGCCTTTTTGAGCGGTTGTTTAGACAAAAAATAACTGCAGAAAAGCGCACTAAATTTCTGGTATGGGGCTGTTTGGATAGACCCTGTTGATGTTCTGTTTGGACAGCAAATAAGTGCAGGAAAAAAGGTTTAAAAAATATGTTTTGGGACTGTTTGGACAGACCCTTTTAATGGTTGTTTGGACAGCAAGTAAGTGCGGAAAAAAAGTTCAAATATTCTGGTTTAGGGCTGTTTGGACTGAACCTTTTGAGGGGCGGTTTGGACAGCAAATAGGTGCTGAAACGTTGACAAAAGTTGGCTTTAAGACCGCGTTAGAAACTTACCTAGCTGGGACTTAACCGTATGTTACATGAACATGTAACAGATTCTTCATGTGTACATATTGCAATCCATACACTTAGAGAGTCGATTCTCTCCTAAAAAAGTAGGCGAATAACCCTAAATCCATTCTAATCGTTTTCTGCCTGTTCTTAAATCCTTCTTCTGATCTTGATTCTTGTTTGATGTGGTGATTGTTATATCATTATCTCAACAACTTGTAGTTAATTTGTTGTAGGGTTTCGGTTTGAATCCTTGTTTGATTCGTTTGCTGTTATTTTTGACGTAACATATCACTCTTCATGCCTGGATCTGATTAGTGGTTAGGGTTTCGACTGGTTTGAATAGTTAGGGTTTCGCTGTGTTATCATACAAAGGACGATCTGAAAACCCTACCTTCGGTTTTCGATTTTTGTGTTTGGTGTGTACTTGCGATTTGTTTATTGTTCTTAACTCCGGCCTTAGATCATCTAGGGTTTTCGTTAATTAAAGATTGGCGTTTGTCTTCTGGTCTGAGAATTATTATTGGTTTTCTAGGTTGGATTGTGTGGAGTGGTAAGAGTAAGATATGGAACGTGGTTTTCTAAGCCAAAAATGGAGTGGGAGAGGGAGAGGTGTAAAGGAGAAGGATCTCAATGGGAATAAGAAGAATACCTCTTCAGGTATTGGTGTGTCTACGGATTCAGAAGATACTATGAATGATGATTCTCCAATTGGTGTTGCATTTGCAGTTCGGGAAGGTGTAACACCATCTGTGGTTGACATGACGGTTAAGATGGGAAAGCAAAACTCCTTGGATGATATTACTGTTCCGGGATCTTTTCCACCATTATCTACGCCGGTTTCTACTACGGCTAGTAATGTCCCTGGTAAGTCTCTGTATGCTAATATAATTGGTAAACCAAGTGGGAAGAAAGTGAATGTTCATACTTTGTTTACACCCGGGGGTAATGGGATTGATGTGGTTGTTCCGGTGGATTCCATTCAGGCTATTAGTGAACGCTTTGCTAATACAGCTTATGGTTTTTTCTTGGGAAAGAAGATGGCAATACCCGTTGTGCTACTAGTTAGGAACACTGGGCTAAAAAGGTCATGTTTCGCTCAATGTCAGCTCCTCATAACCCTGGTGGGTTATTGAGGGAGGGGGGGGGGCGGTTATTATTTCTCCTTTCATTTTACCTCCCATAATATGGATTAGATGCTATGCTTGAGAATGGTCCATGGTTTATACGGAATAACCTACTTATCTTGAAGAAATGGCACCCAGATGAAAACCTATTAAAGGAAGATGTTAGTATTGTTCCAGTTTGGGTTAAACTCCATGGTGTACCTGTTACGGCCTTCAGCGAGGATGGCTTGAGTGCTATTGCTACTAAACTGGGTACTCCTCTAATGCTTGACTCTTATACATCTGATATGTGCATGCAATCTTTATGGTAAGGTCAAGCAATGCTAGAGTTAAGTTGAGCTTGCGAGCCGATGTAAGTTTAAAAGAAAAACATTGTCATGGCTAATGCCTGAATTACTAGGGAGGGCCATAAAACATGAAAATTTACGTGTTGAGTATGAGTGGTAAACCCCCTAGGTGTTCGTCTTGTAAGGTTTTTAGACATGTTCATGAGGAATGTACGAAGAATACAAGTGTTAGTGAGAAGAAGAAAGTGAAGAAGCCTAGTCCCCCTAGACCTCGCGAGTGTTCCGGTTGGTCCAAAAATGGGGTTTAAACCTCAAAAAGAATATCGACTTGTTACCAAAAAGCCTAATGCTACCTCTAGTGGTAATAAGAAGAAAGGTGTGGAACCTACTATTGAGATTAGTAATTCAAATACATTTGATGTCCTTATTTCGGTCGATAATGATGGGGAGTTTGGTACCAATGGGGGGACTAATAATTTGGTTAATAATGAGGCTACTTCAAGTGGATCCTCTTTTATGAATATCAATAATGATGTGGAGTTTGTTAGTAATACTCCTATTGATGCGAAAATTGATAAAATAAAATGACAAATTGGTGAAGGTAAACTTAGGCTGTTGGATAATGACGGGAACCCGCTAGTTCTTACGGGTATTATGGAAAGTGATAGTGAAGTAGAATTGGTATTTGATGAAACTGCTAACTTAAGGATTCCAACGAGCGGTAAAAATAGAAGTGATAAAGGTTATGGTACTAATAGCTTGTTGGAACAATAGAGGGATTCTTATCCGGATAATGATGATTATGACCCGTATGATGACGATATGTACGAGAATCATGATTTGTCCAAGCACCTGCAGTCTATTTGTGATGATCTTGATATCACGGTCCATGGCAAGAAGAAGAAATAGATTTTTTGATGTTTGTTGAGTCAATTGTAATCTAGTCTTAGTAGTATCCTCATATGGAGTAGTTGTGCTTGTTATGTTCGCTTCTATGCCTATGTAACGGGTTGAGATGTGGGACTCACCCACATCCGTTATACTGAATCACTTTTTTGAAGTAATATATTTACCGGGGAAACCCTTTACCCAAAAAAAATCCATACACTTAGAGTCATTCTTACTCCTGCAACTAAAACATTTTAGTTTCCTCATATATTAATACACATATACATCTAAGGTACTTGATAAAGCTTAAGACATAAACATCTAAACTAAAAACCATATGTAAAGTGGATGTGTATTCATTTACCAAAACATTAACATCTAAACTAACATAACCTAGTTCTTGTTTGCATGTGTAAGTAATGTAGCAAGTGTTTGATAATATATGCAGTGGGGGATGATGTAAACATGAGTCCATTTCGATTTAAGGTAAAATAGCGCAAAGGAATATCTAGGCGAGTTCTATTAAAACATTTCTATCAGCTTATGCAGTGGGTTAAATGGCTGTCTTTGTTTTATAGATCTTGAAAAATAATCAATTATCTTAAAACGTTTTAAAAAAGGAAAAGAGCAGTTGAACTAATCAAGGCTAGTGTAACACTTATCCTTTTAATACATAAAATTGACAACCTAAATATAAAGATTAGATGTAATTTAAATAAGCACATAAGCTAGTTTGAATAAGCAGATTAAATATGAAATGCCGAACACCCCCTCAGTTTGACACATTTTGTTTTTTTTTTTGTTTTCTAAGCTGGTTGTCAACATGCTCTTAATCTAAGTTGGCGCCAAGAACCTACTCTCTTTGTAATCATAACTAAGATATTTCAGTTCGTAAAAGAATGAAGAAAAGGTGTCGGCATGTCCGTTTAAACTGATCTGGTCCGTTACCCGTACTTGTATGTACTATAGGTTTCAACCCACATTTGTTTTTGCATACCACCAAACCCGGTCCATTTTGACCAAGTTCCACATACACTATCTGTTCTATCATTCAAGAGTTCAAGTTTTTTAGCATGTATAGATGAAGAGAATTTACCAGCTTTGGGATTGCCTTTTTTACTGCGCAAGGTTAACAAAAGTGTTACTTACTTGTTATAAGCTTGAGGACTAACGCTTGAGCTGCTCATTTGACTTTCACCCGTGTCACCAATGATGTTTCCTGATTTCGACACCCACCATTACTCACCAAATGTATCCAATAAGCATATTGATTACCACTGTAAGAAAATGTGGAAAACAATAACAATTTCTAGAGCTATGACCTTGTCAATAATAGCCGAGTTGGGTTAGGATTAACACCCCTTTTGTCCAACTTCATACCCTTTCTTAAAATCAGTTTTATTTTTGCAACCAACCTTGATTTCAAGGTGTAATTTATTTCTATCAATAATCTCTATATTAACCGCTATCAGTGATCATAAGAAAAACTAAAATTTCTTGACCTTAAGCAGCCAAAAAGATACCTTACCTATAGACATGAGTAGAAATCACAATCAACACATGCCAATTCAGTCCTTGGTACATATCTCCAAGTTTAATCCCTGTATCATATCCAAAGAGATTCCTACCCATAATACTTTCATACACTCACTAATGGCCCAAAAAAATCAAGATGGTGTTATTTTAGACTTATGTCAAAAGTAGCTATCAATATTTTTAGGGAATGTAAAGTTTAGTCTTATTTTATCAATAATATAAGTTTAACAGCTGCATAACGTATTTCAAATAAGCAAACCCCCAAATATAGTTGATTTATAAAAAGGCAAACCAAAAGTAATTCTTTTTAAATAATTTACTACGTTTGAGCCAAGCAAATATTTTTGAACTTCCTTGTTTCTTAGGCCCGTAACATTTCATCAACCAAGTCTGTAATATATAAAGTGTTAAATAAAAATGCTGACCTCTACATCAGGAATCTTCTCAAACCAAAACCTGTCGGTCCATATGGATTCAGCTTCATCAGCAGCAAGAAGTGCTAGGATCTTTACATTCAGAGAAGGTAGAAGTTCTTCAATGCAAGAGAATAGAGGTTAAAAATAACCCTGCACACAATGGTAAACATAAATCAGACCTGGTAAACTCCATCAAAGGCCCACAAAGACAAAAAAATCACGGGTGACCATTTTGACATGTTCCTTGTATATGGGGTTTACTTTAGTTATGTATATTTCAAAAAATCCAAAACTGTTAAAAGTATAATTTGCAGGAACAAAAGAAGGGAAAACATATTGGAAGTAGCCCAAAGTGTATTTTTATCGTAAAAATACTCCTAAATCATTTTTATTCAGAATGCCAAATATTTATTAAAATCATATTATGGTTAATCGAAAAACACTAAAATACAGATAAAATATGTTTGAGGTCAATCCATTGCAAACAAAATGTTACTACTTTTGACACATTACCCAACCCGTCTAACACACCGCTTTTACCACCTTAAAAAAGAATCATGTTTCGTGCTTACCAATCATTGACATTCACTACTCGTTGCAACTAAAGGAAGTTCGGCGACTTCATTGCCAAAGATACGAAATATGCCAGCTGATGCAACCTTCGAGCTGCACATAAAGCGAAGAATCACAACTATAGCAACGTTATATACAAAGCAATAAATAGTGTTGAATCAAAGAAATTATCTTACTTGACTGTCAATATAGCACAGTACATCCTACCGTAGTCCCGTTGTTTTAAACTTCTCCTAAAATAATGTCAAATGGAGTATAAGTTGGAAGAAAATTCTTTCGTCAAATAATGCACTAAAGCTTCAAATAATTTGGCAAAAGCAAAATCATATACCCATAAACCATGTAGGGACTCAAATCAAGACGTCTTGTAGTTGAATCAGCAATTAGATCAAACTGATGCTGTAGCAAGTAAGTAGCAAGGGTCAACTCGGTTATCTTTTATATGATGTCTTTATCCAGCATAATATATAATTTACTCACATTGAAAATAGCAACGACCTTAGAAAACAATACTCTTGTATCATCAGAAGAAATTTTACCACTCAGAACCCTCTATCTAATATCAAGTTCAGCATCTTGAGCTGTTTTGGATCCTTCGGACAGTCTGGATACTATAAGAAGTAGATCATACAATACATTATATGTGCAAATATCTCAACACGCAAAACTACTTGAATAACTATAAAGTAATAATGGCATCTTAAAC
The DNA here is from genome assembly GCA_026074375.1 of Tanacetum coccineum. Lineage (NCBI taxonomy): Eukaryota > Viridiplantae > Streptophyta > Magnoliopsida > Asterales > Asteraceae > Tanacetum > Tanacetum coccineum. The sequence continues at coordinate 19,930 of BQNB010024578.1, forward strand.
CATGAACGTAAAGAGTTTTACCAGATGAATCACCAAAACATGTTATTTTAAGGCGCAACTTATCAGGTAGTAATTACCTGACGAATCAATGTTTTAAAACTCGACAAAGCTTGCATAATGTCATACACATCTGGTGAGGCTCAGAGTGGTATGTATTTGAGAAAGCGGAAACATCCGGCGTGGGTGCAAACCTAATATATTGCCTGGCCAAAACGCGGACATTCACTGCTTTAATCAAATCTGTTCAAATTCATCACAGCCTTTGTTCGTTCATAGTTATGATTTATAGTAACCACATCAGTTTAAAAAAATGAGGAAACCAAACATCAACAGACGCATGCAATCATCGGTATACACACGCGAGCACCACCATACCACTATTTCTCAGGAAACCCGTAATACTCCCATTTAGCCTCCAAAAAGTTGTAACATGACGATGAGATACAAAAATGAGATTAATGTAAATGTGTCAATGAGGCTTAAGGAGCTTAAGAATCAGGAAAAGTGGACATCCGCCATGGCTACAAACATAGTAATATGCCTCATCAAGACGCGAACGGTCACAACTTTAGTCGAACCTCTCCAGAATCATCAAAGCCTCTTATAATAAATATCTTCATTATTCTAATCTCATAAAAATGTAACGGGGGAGTCTATAGATCAGCTATTATAAATTATTGGTACATTGAAGGAAGTCATGTTTGTTCGCAAAGAGCTGGTTTACTATTTTTCGCACATGATATATTTCTTGATAATATGTTATATTTGCAACATTGTATTAATATATTACCCATAAAGGAGGAATCCTTTTCACATTATGTTCTTGTCACGGATTAAATTCGTATTCCCAGTGTTTGAAATCTTAACGCGAAATGACAGTTTGAGTTTCTACTGATAATAAAATCCATTTAGGCTAATATAAGAAATCTGATGTTAGAAAATTAGCCTAAAACTGGAGACATGAGAAACTAATAGTTTAACCTGATGACTCACAAAACGGTGTCCCCTTCGTGTTAAACCTGATGTAAGCATCTTGATGTTCCCGTTACCCGAAACACACGATTCACATCTGCACAGATAAACAAACCAAAAAAGTGACACAAAATCAGGAAAGAAAAAACACCTAAGGGGGTGTTTGGGATTGCTTATTAAAATTAATAATCCGCTTCAAATCAGCGTTTAAGATCAAAGAAGCAGTTTATCCTAACTCACAAGATTATGACAATAGTTTACAAAAATTGCTGATATATTTCATTCATAAGCTTAAAAAATGTGTTGATCCCAATGAATAAATCTTCTTAGCTTGTTAAAGCTTAGTTAACATGGATAAATCCAAACTAACTATAAGAGAAACTATGATTGTGAATACTACAAGTTATGCAGAATCTAACATGTAATACAAAGAAGAACAATGAATACTAAACTTTGAGTATATTGATTGCTAATATTCTGCCTAGGTTACAGAATAACTAACTATGAGATATGAATTCTATATATCTCTCTAACTATGCCGTAGGGTTCCTTTTATACACTAAGGAAACCCTAATGGGCTTACAAAAGGCGTACAATGATAATGCCTATCTATTCCTAATTTAACTCATGCATATCATAATAGCATTACTAACTATATAAAACTAACAACACTAACTATTAACTAACAGTATTAACTATACTAGCAGTACTAACAATGTACTAGCAGTACTAACTAATATAACTAACAGTACTAACAACTTAGACTGTTTTTACGAATCTTCATCAGCAGCACTAACCATCACCAGCAGTATTAAGTTGAATCAGTAACACTAAGTTGTAAAAGTCCATAATTCCCAACAATCCTCCCCTAAACTTGATATTCACTTTGTTAATCATTAAGTTTCTTCATTATCAACATCTTGAACACTAGGAGGATGTATCCAAACACTTCTTCATTCTTCTACCTGTGACTTAATAAACTTGAGAAGTCAAATGCATGTACTCTCAGCTTTAATTTTAGCTTCAGTCCAATATTCTTCAACATTTCCTGATGGATGAAATATTTTCTCTGTAACATGTTGTAGTCTGGTCAAAGTAACCATCCATCAGCAAGAGTGAATCCACAATTTTCATTACCGTTTCCATCTAATCAGAGTCTTATTCCTGATGCTTACTCTAAATTTCATCTTCAGCATTTGGTTCAAACATTACTTGAGTTCCCAAAAGCAACAAATTTATACCTTTTGGTGAGTAATGTCTTCAACCTTTTTTACCACAATCTAGCAAATCCATTAAAATCTTGTTCTATCAAATTTTTCCGATTACTAGAGCCTGTTTTTTGTGATAACTAGTATTCCTATCTGCTAATTATCTTATAAACATGAATATCCTCCATATCAACACTTCCTAAGTTTTGAGATTCCCAATCAACTATAGGATACTTAACAGACAAAATCTCTGGATCCACAGTCTCATCTTCATCTGGAACAACTGCTACCCACTTCAAATCTTTCCTTTTTCTTGCTCATAGTTTGTTGCTGCTTCTTCATTACTTTCTACAGATTCTTGTTCTTTTATCACCTTAGATTTCTTGGGTGACTTTTTCTTACTAGTTGAATATGCAATTCTCTTTATCCTTTTGCCATCTTTCTTTGTATTGCTACCATCTTCTTCAGAATCCATAGGCTTAAAGTCATTAATCCACTTCTGCTCCTTTTGGTATAGCTTCTGAAGTTCTTCTAAAGTCTTATGCTTTAGTTGTTGATGAGTGTACTTACCCATATGTTTGAGATACGTAATCATCCCCCCCTGTTCTGACTTGACGATCGTATAGTGGTTTATTCCTTATTGCCTATGCTCTTTCTGCTTGCCATGTATGTTTCTTTACATATTTCACAGCTATTCTGTAAACAATGTGGCCTATCTTCAATAGTGTATTTTCATTGCTTATCCTGTGTCAGTCTTACAGCTAGTTTATGATCAGCATCCATTCTGGGTTGAATTGCATCAAACTCTTTAGCCAAAGCAGCATTAGTAGCCTCTTCTTGCTTTTGTTTTTCTTTTTGTGCTCTGTCCAACTCTGCTAACTCTTCCTCATGTAATCTTTCAGCTAACTCTGCATCACTTTCAATTTGAGCTAACCCTTGATCCCTTCTTTTTACTTTCTCTGGTTTCTTAGGTTCTTCTTCAACCAGTACACCCTTACCTTTGTCTTTTGGATCAATAATTGTAAGAGGTTGAAGAGTAGTTATTGATTTAATAGGTCTAGAGAAGTCTTCTACATCTTTAATAGCAACTCCTTTCTCCTTAGCTTTTTCTTTCTTCATCTTTATCAAAGTCTGAGCCATAGCTATAGTAACATCATCATCATCAAAGACTGTTGTTGTTGTAGGAGGAGTCCTTGGTGCAACAGTACTAACTCCCTCACCAGCAGTATTAATTGCTTCTATGTCATCAGCACCAATCTTTCCTTGGTTCTCTGCATCTTTCTCTTGAACAAAAGCCATTCCTTCATCCACCAGATCATCAAGATCATCAAAATCACTATCTTTAAACATTGGCTTTATCTTGTCACTTATCCTCCCCTGTTTGGATGCATCCTCCTCATCCAAATCATCATAGAAGACTTAACCAGCTTGTATATCTCCTTTTTAGGAGGTGGAGTATGCTGACTACTTCTTTCTTTCTATTTCTTAACTTTTTTCTTTTAGTTTGAGGAACTCCCAGCTGGTGCATCCTTATTTTCTCTAAGTCAATCCACCTATTTTGACAATTTTGTACACATAGCCATTAATTCTTTCAGTTTCAGCCTACCCTCATCACTTCCAGGTGTGTAACCTCCTGTGAGAGGTGAATCATGAGGTATAGGTGGTATAGTGTCCATCTATTCAAAAGTATGTTCCATGCTGCCCTCCTCACTTCTAGTCTGTGTAACTTTTGGGAGAGCGTGTTACTTGGGCTTTTAAGCACTCTCTCAGAATAGTCTGAGCAATACCGAGTCCCTATGGTTTTTCTCTTGCGCCTGAGCTGCCACCTTGTATCCATTCCTGAGGAAATGTACCATTAGGCCATTAGCGGATGTGTCCTAATTATGTATCACTGTCATGTGCTGCATCTAAGCTAGAGCATCAGCTAGTTGATAGCCTTTTCCACACTATCACCCCTCCTATATGAACAACCTCATATACTCCACGATCTAGAAGGCACAGTAGTTTAGGTACTACACGTGACCCTTTTGCTCTCCTATGTTTTAGTCTTTCTGTGTTTTTTGTGATATGTAGATGGTAAGGAGAATTTTTCAATGTGCGCTTTTAGTTTGAAGTTCCCCTATGGTTTCTTGGCGCCTAGGACTGCCACCTGTATCCATTCCCTGAGGAATGTCAACATTAGGCATTGCCGTGGTCTGGGTCCTAATTATGTTATCACTGTCATGTGCTGCAACTAAGCTAGCATCAGTAGTGATAGCCCTTTCCACACTGTCACCCCCTCCTTATGGACAGCCTCATCTGCTCCAAGGTCTAGAGGCACACTAGTCTGAGGTAACTCAGTGACCTTTTTGGCTCTCCTATGTTTTTGTGTCTTTCTGTGTTTTCTTTGATATATAGATGGAGATGGGAGTATTTGCTCAATGTTAGCTTCAGTCTGAGGTTCATGGGAAACTGTTGGAGGTGTTTCAGTTTGAAGTAGTTCAGTTTGAGGTTCTGAAACATTTGGTTGTGAGGTAGAGGGTGTGGGTTGTGGTTCAGGGGGTGTTACTGAACTTTCACCCTCAGGTGCTTGGTTTTGCACCAACATGGATTCAAAAAGTGGAGTAACTTTTCCTGAAAAACTTTTACTTTGCCTTGCCATATTTGAGAAAACCTTTTTAGTATGGCTTGGTGTTTCATAAGTATCATTAAAAGGTTCTGGTAAATCTTTAAGCTGGTTATTCAAAAAGAGTTGTAAAAACCTTGGATACATTAAAAACTTCTTTGGATCCAAGTTCCTTAACATACCATCAAAAATCAATTTAGAAAAATTAAAATTTTGACCATTTGCCAAACATATAACTGTTGAAGCCAAATTGGTTGAAAACTCATTTCAGTCAGTTGATTTTGAACTTATACAATGAAGGATGGTATGTACCAGGAATTTCCATTGTGGAGTGAATGAACCTTTTTGAAAAGTAAGTTTTGTTAAAAGCTGTTCATACCCCCATCAATGCAAAGTTTTCAAAAATTTCATCATTTGTGAGACAATATACCATCCTCATCATCAAAGAGAAGATCATTCCTCACTGATGATTTTGTTATCACTACTGCCTTACCATCAACTATGGCATGTATTTTCTTCACTGAATTGAGTATTTTGGAAGTGGTTGTATTCCAAAACTGTTTAATATAAGAAGAATAGATAGTGGGACTTACAATGAGAGCATAGTTGATCGAACATGTAAAGAGGAAGTCCACTATCTGATGAAATTCTGCATTCTCATCACTCTTTTCCAAATACACGACCATGTTGTGTTGGTTTACAAAAGAAAGATCAGCCCTGAATAATTGAATTTTGTCGGTGTGAAAATCGATTAGGATTTGATAAATTATGAGCAATTGGTATTTGTGAAAGATATTGTCTGATTAATAGGCTTATATAAGAACTAAAGAAAACTTAAGAGGAAAGTAGCCGTTAATTTGTCAAAAATTACCCCTGAATAGTATTTAGTAACAGTAACTTTATCATCACTAAGTTAGGCTAGCAGTACTAAGTTTGGACTAGCAGTACTAACTTTCGCACTTATAGTTTTTGGCAAACTACCAGTCATCAAAGGATTCAAGAATTCTTTACCAGTCGCCGTTTGCCCTGGAATAGCCAATTCTTTCTTGTCTGTTAGACATGGTGAATTGATTACCATTTGTTATGTGGTGAAAACCAACACGTGAAACATCAGCAGTATTAACAAAGTCACCAGCATTCATACCAAATCAGCATATCCATTATTAATCAAATAACCTTTAGGCTCTAATCCTGCAAAATGTTAGTTCCAAACACAAAGAAACACAATCCAAAACATCTTGCATATTGCTCATAATAAATGACAGTATTAACTTTTAAGCTTAGCAGTACTAAGTATCAGTTACCAGAATTAACCTATTTTCATCACTTGGCAGCTCTTTCACTCCATTCTAAGCATCCATGATGTATAATCCGCTACACTTATACACATAGTTCCATATAGCCTTCCCTCAAACAAAGCTTCTATGTGTATTATCAGCTATGCCAATACACATATACAAAGCAACACTAAAATTAGACTAATAGTATTAACTTTTTCTCTAATAACTATAAAACAACATGCCTCTATTCATCACAAGCATACTAGAAATTACAAGATAGACATATGAGAATTCATGAGGATCCATATTTATGCATAACCCATGAATGGAAGTTAAAAAATGTTATCTAAACAAATAAACCTCCCCTCAAACAATACTTTAGAGATTAAGTAATCCAATGCTAGCAATCAAAAAGTTAAACCTGCTAACATCAAAAGCCTTTGTGAGAAGATCTACAACATTGTGGTCTGTGTGAATCTTGATCACTTGAATCAACTTCTTCTCATAAGAATCTCTGATGAAATGGTGCCTAATCTCTATGTGCTTGGTTTTAGAGTGAAACACTAGATTCTTTACAACACAAATGGTGCTTTCATTATCAATGTAAATCTTGGTGTTCATGAAGTTGAATCCATAATCAAGCATTTGATTTTGAATCCATAACACCTGTCCATAGTAATTAGCAGCAGTATCATACTCTACTTTAGTAGTAGAATTAGCTACTATAATTTGCTTCTTACATTGCCATGAAATCAACCTCTTGCCAAGAAATTGACAACCTCCTGTTATGGATTTCTTGTCAAGACTAGCTCTAGCATAATCACTATTAGAAAAGGCTTCAAGTTAAATGGTGAATCTCTAGGATACCAAAGGCCCAATTTAGGTTGACCTTTCAAGTATCTAAAGATCCTCTTTACAACATGAAAATGTAAGGTTTTAGGTGTAACTTAGAACCTTGCACAAGCACAAACAACAAAAGTTATGTCTGGTCTAGAAGCTATTAGGTACATCAATGATCCAATCATTGATCTATATAAATGAACATCAACACTATCAGCTTCTTCATCCTTGACCAATGCCTTGATAGGTTCCATGGGAGTGCTTGCTGTCTTCACAGTAATAAAATCAAAATTTTTCAATATATCAACCAAATATTTGTCTTGGCTAATGAAGATTCCATCATTCTTCTATTGTACTTGTAACCCTAAGAAGAAAGTGAGCTCCCCCATAGAACTCATTTGGAATTTCTTGTGCATCATCTGCTCAAACTCATCACATAAAGACTTGTTTGTAGACCCAAAAATGATATCATCAACATACACTTGTGCTAACAAGATATCACCTTTGTCCTTTTTGATGAACAAAGTCTTATCTATAGTGCCTCTTCTAAATCCATTTTCAATTAAGTAGGTAGAAAAGGTCTCATACCAGGCTCTATGAGCTTGATTTAGACCATATAAAGCTTTTTCCACCTTATAAACCTTATCAGGGAACTGTGGATCTTCAAAACCAAGAGGTTGGCACACATATACCTCCTCTTTAATAGTACCATATAAAAAGGCACTCTTCACATCCATCTGGTACACAATAAACCCCATAAATGATGTATATGCCAAAAATAACCTGATTGCTTCAATCCTAGCAACAAGAGCAAAAACCTCATCATAATTAATTCCTTCCTCTTAGGTATAACCTTGTACAACCAGTCTTTCCTTGTTTCTGACTACAATTCCTCTCTCATCTTTCTTGTTTCTATATACCCACTTAGTTCCAATAGCTCTCTTTCCTTTAGGAAGATCCACCAGAGTCCAAACCTTTTAAAGTTTAAATTAAAGAAGCTCCTCTTGCATTGCTTCTATCCAGCTTGGATCTGTCAAAGCTTGGATCACCTTTTTGGGTTCTATTTGAGAGAGAAAATAGGCAAACAAGCAGTTATGATAATCTTTGTGATTTGTTCTTCTCTGCATGCTAATGTAGCTGACCATAGAATTTTCTTCAAAAAAATTGATCATTCTCCATGTTTGAATAGCTGAATTTATGTCTCTAATAATCTGGTCTTTAGGATGATCCTTATGAATTCTAGTTGTAGGAATAAGATTGACATTCATGGTGGTTTCCAAATTGTTGAGGTCAGCCTCTGCACCCACATCTTCATCATCATATGCACCTCTAAAGATACTAGTAGAATCCTCTAAATCAGGCATAAGAGGATCAGTTAGAAGATCATTATTGTCAAAACTTTGCCCAACAGCACTAATAGATAGACAAACAGTATTAAGTCTGTTAGTGCTGTTAGTGATAGTAGCCTCTCCTTGACCAACCAATCTTTTAGTTTCTTGATCAAATTGGTTTCTAATAGCTTCTTCTTGATCTCTAACATCTTTATCAAGACCATTTTTATCACCATCTTTTGTTGGACACTAAGCATCATTCTTCTTTCCAGCATCATCAACAAACTCATCATCTGAGCTCTTTGGACCTTGAGAATCAGAAGTCAAAAATGGTAGCAGAATATATTCATGATTAGATTCTTTTTCGTGTCTAGTTTGCACTGCATTAACATTTGTCTCTATACCTGCATCATCATTAGTTTGATTTCCTACAGAAATTGGCTCATAATTCATAGATTTTGTCAGTGAATCAATATCAAAGAGCCATTCTAGACCACTTCCTATAACATTAGGTTTATTTTCAAGAAATTTAATATGTAGATTCTCTTCAACTTTCTTGGTTCTAGTGTTAAATACCCTAAATGCCTTACTATTTACAGAGTATCCAACCAAGAACCTCTCACCATCCTTCCCTTCAAGCTTTCCTAGATGATATAAGGTATTCAAGATAGTAGCAGGACACCCAAAAGGTCTCATGAAGTTTAGATTTGGTGATCTACCAATTAAAAGTTCATAAGGTATCTTGTTATGAGGCTTTATTATCAAAACTCTATTCTGAATATAGCAAGCAGTATTAATTGCTTCAGCCCAAAATGTAGTAGGTAATAGTGAATCTTCTAGCATAGTCCTAGCTACGTCTATTAGTGTTCTATTCTTTCTTTTAGCTAGTCTATTTTGTTTTGGAGTCCTAGCAACACTAAATTCTCTCTTGATTCCTTTCATCTTACAGAACTGATTCATTTCACTATTCTTAAACTCAGCCCTATTGTCACACCTGATAATTTTAACCTTATGATTTATTTGGTTTTCTATGCCTGTGATAAAAGTTTTATGGATTCCACTAGTCTCATCCTTAGAGGCCAAGCCTCTTATGCCATAAATTAGACTCATCTATTATAGCCTTTGCAAATAAACAAGTCAAACCTCTTGATGGAACAACATTCTTTAAATTAAAACTGTACATATTATTATGTCTAGGAACTTTAAGCAGTAGTTGACTTTCATCAAGTAACTTAAAATTAGGAGATATAATAAGACATTCGGTCTTAGTGAAAAGAACACTATTTTTCTTGTCACACGTTTGTGAGACAGAGAAAAGATTAAACTTAAGTTCCTTTACAAAGTATACATCTTCAAAGTCTAATTTCCCAGTCCTAATTTTACATTTTCCAGTAATTTTACCTCATTTAGGACTTCCATCAAATGCAACAAATCCTCCATCAATGTCTTGATAATCTGTTAGGTAGGACTTGTTCCCAGTTATATGCCTAGAGCGTCTACTATCAAAAATCCCTTGATCCTGTAAAGCATATTGTGGATTACCCTGCACTCAAAATAAGAGAATTAGTTTTCTTGGGGATCCAAGCCATCACTGACTTGAGTCTGCCTTGAGGATCAACATAGTCAAATCTTTTAGGCATGTATGATCCACTATCTTTGGAGATATGGTCAATTACTTTTCCTGTTGGTCTCCAAATCTACCCCAAATGGCCCCCCCCCTGAGGACTTTAACAGTATTTTTTCTTAATTCCCTGAAACAACACTAACTACTGCATTTGCCCATAGTATTTAACATTGGTTTACCATAGCATAATTAACTTTTTCTTTAAAATCACTGTTTTTAAGTGCTGTTCTTTGATAAATAGTCCTCTTAACTGATGAATGTGACTTATGAAAAACATTTGAACATGTTTTTGCACCATTCATAGTTGGTTTAGATGCAACAGTATTAACATATCTGGCAGTACTATTTGATATTGCTGCTCTTTAGGAGATTTGCTTAGCAGTGTTAACTAGTACATTGCCAGACTTTGTTAAGACTGCAGTTGGAACAAAATTTCTTTTAGGATGTGGGTGAGTCAATTTACTTTGGTGATTCACCCTCTAAGCATTGTTCCATACTGGTCTAACTTCCCTTTGACCAGTAACCCTTCCCATATTATTCAACATAGATTTTCCAACCATTTTATTCTCATAAAAGTTACAGTCCTAATTAAAAAAAATGGTTTAAGACTTCCACATACAAATACAAAGCTTTCATATTGAAACTCAAAACCTTCCCTAGTTATGAGTCATCAGTCCATTCCAATTTCTTTTGTCAACTCTAGGACTCTGACTTTTCCTAAGGTTTTTAGCTTGCCTATATGTGTTTTGTTCAATAACAGATTTCCTAGTATTTTCATTTGATTTAATAAAATTGATTTTAGCATAACTAGGTTTATTTCTGTTCACTTGAAGGTACTAGCGCACAGTCATTCATCACTTTCAGTCTCACACTCTAACAATTGGGCAATAGGCCTATCATCTTTAGGTTGTTCCAATTTATCCTTAATAGACTAGATGCAGTTGATCATTTCCTAGGCACACTAGTGATAGTTTCCCTCACATTTGTCTTATAGACAAGAATCATCTATCTAAAAGCATAAGGACAAGTATGTCTTGAGGGCCATTATAGTTCCCAGTTGTAGGGAGGTATGAACTGCTTGATATCTCTTCATCCTTCTTGAACCTATCATTTACATGTTTTTTTTACCTCTTCAAGTTATTCACACTCTTTATCAGATGAACTGACAAAACCACTTTACTATATTATTATGAAATCATGAGTTCATTCTCAGTCATTTGACTGTCAAAACCAATAACATTCTTGTTATTAACACTTATTTAACTGTTTAATAGATCAGTTAGTTTCTTAGATGGTGTTTCAAACTTTTCTAATTTCAGTTTCAAATCATCCTTTTCTCTTAAAGCCTCTGCTAACTGATTTTAAGCTTAAATAGAAATTATTCTTACCTTACTTCATATTTCTAAAATGCAATGTCTCTCTCATAAACAAACTCATTTTTTTGATGAAACACAATCTAGAAATAAACTTCTAATGATTTCTAAGCCCTATTAGATAAAACCTATAATTCTATAGGGCCGTCTTAAGGGTGTGCGGGCTTAAGGTGGGCGGACCGCACAGGGCTCAAAATTTTATGAGGGGGGTGGGGGGAATAAAATGTGTTAGCCCAAAAATTGTCCCCTTAACAATATGTTAAACGTTTAGATAACTAATTTGCATTATATCTTATAAACAATGACATTTTATATATAACATTTTCTTTTTGAAAGGTCTCATTTTGTAATCTCGCTCAGGGCCCTAAAAAATTTTAGAAATTTAGAGACGGCCTTGAATTTCTAGGTTAGATTTTTAAGTTGATTTTCTTCCTGTTTTTCAAAGTGTCTCTTCTTAAGGATCTCTAGGTTTATCTCAGCAAAGATTAAGGAGCATGTGGGATTACCTTAGAGTCTGAATCTTGATGATCTAAAGACAACTTCGGGCCTTCTAGAGAAAAGTTTTGTGTGAGTCCTTCTTAGCTGGAAAGATCCAATTCATAACCACCTTTCCTATCTTGAACAACAAGAGCATGTTTTCAGGAGTCTCTACTGGTACTATTCTTTCTAGAAAATTCTTCTACTTCTATTCCATGATTCCTTGGTTGCCCTGCAATTCTTCTAGCAAAGTGACCTCTCATGTAACAGTTGTTACCATTTAAACCTTTATCTTATCAAAGCCAACATTTTTCTTTGCCATTGAAGTTCAATTCCCTCTCCTGTCTTCTTTAAGAATCTCTTCACTTATCATGGTAAGATGGACAACCCTGCCGTTTGAGATCAATCTCTTAGATATCAGTATCATCTGCTCCAGGTCTTATGTCCAATGTTAACTTTAAATTTGACTGACAAGAAGGAATCATGTTCATCATCAGCTAGGATGATGGAAAGAAGCTTGTCCCTGTGAGTTAGCAGTAGAAACTTCATGAGCAGTATTAACTGCTTCATTAGTACTGCTAGTGTTTTCTGAAGATACAAAAGCCACATTCTGAGAGTTTGAACTTGAGCTTGATTGGCTTTTAATCTCAGCTTCATACACCTTCAAGTTGTTGTACAAGTCATCCATGCTCATTGTGTCTAGATCAGATTTGTTTCTCATGATCAAGGCAATATTGTTCCAAGCTAATGGTAGACTTCTTAATAACTTAAGATTTGCATCTTCCTAGGAGATAACTTCACCATGAATTTCCAATTGGCTGATGAGTTTCTGAAACCTATCATAGGTTTTATCCAGTCCTTCAGATCTTGATGCAGTAAAATTCTCATATTGCTGCTTCAGAATGGTTTTTTGCATTTTCTTTGATTCTTTGTTGCCTCCAAACCTGGTCTTGATAGCTTCCCATAGGGTCTTTGCATCCTTGATTCCATGAAACTTCAATAGGTGCTCATCAGGAATGGCTAACAATAAAGTGCTTTTTGCTTTCAATTCATTCTTTTTTGCTAGCTTTTGTTCAGCAATTTTGGGAGGAATGGGACCTTCAGTACTAGCAATTGGATTATTTTATTTTTTATTTTTTATTTTTTTTTTTTGGGCATAGCAGGTGCATCACCATTCACAATAACCTCCCAAAGAGCATAATCAGTGTGAGTAAGATATTGCTCTATTCTCATGCTCCATAGATCATAATCTCTAGTTTTGAGTACTAGAAGTTTTAGTGCAGACACTGTTTGGGTAGTTTCTGACTGTGATTCCATCTTCTCTTTGATTATGAGATCTTGTGTAGATATAGTGTTCTTCTTATTTAGAGTTTCTCAACATGATCTAATACCACTTGTTGATCCCAATGAACATCCACACTATTAACTTCTTCATCCTTTACCAACGCCTTGTTAGGTTTCCATGGGTTTACGTGCTGCTATCTTTACAGTGATACATTTCTATACTTTTTCAATATATTAACACCTATTTGTATTAGCTAATAAAGTGTCCATACTTCTTCTGTTGTTACTTGTAACCCTAAGAAGAATGTGAGCTCCATTGAACTCACTCTAGAATTTCTTATGCATCAAACTTAAAACTCTGCAAATAAAGACTTCTTGTTGACCCAAAGATGTATCTTCAACTACACATGTACTAAACATGATATCACCTTTGGTTAGTCTTGATGAACAAAGTCTTATCTATAGTGCTCTTCTAAAATCCATTTTCAATTAAGTAGGTTGACAAGGTATCATTCCAGGCTCTAGGAGCTTGAGTGACCCTATATAGCTTTTTCCTTCTTATAAACATTATCAAAGAACCGTGGATCTTCAAAACCTAGGAGTTGGAACATAACCTCTTCGCTTCAATATTACCATATTAAAAGGCATCTTCACATCATCTGGTTACATAATTAAACCCCATAATTGATTGCATATGCCAAAAATAACTATTTGCTTCTATTTCCTAGCAACAGGGGCAAAAACCTCATCATAATCAATTCCTTATTCTTGGGTATAACCTTGTGTAACCAGTCTTGCCATGTTTCTAATAACAATTCCTCTCTTATCTTTCTTGTTTCTATAAGACCACTTAGTTCCAATAGGCCCTCTTGCCATTAGGTAGATGCACCAGAGTCCAAACCTTTTGAAGTTTAAATTGCAGAAGCTCTTCTTGCATTGCTTCTATCCAGCTTGGATCTGTCAAAGCTTGGATTACCTTTTTGGGTTCTATTTGAGAGAGAAAACAGGCAATATGCAGTTATGATAATCTTTTTGATATGTTCTTTTGCATGACTAATGTAGTGACATAGCATTTTCTTTAGAAAATTGGTCATTCTCCTTTATTTGAATAGACTAATTTTGTCCTCCACATTAATTTGGTCTTTAGGAGATCCTTGTGAATTCTTCTTATGGGAAATCAGGACTGACCATTCATGGTGTTCTAAATTGTTGAGGTCAGGCCTCTGCAACCCACATCTTTCATCATCATATGCACCTTCTAAAGATATCAGTAGAATCCTCCAAATCAGGCATAAGTGGATCTGTTGGAAGATCATTATTGTCAAAACTTTGCTCAGCAACACTAACAGATGGACTAACAGTACTAAGTCTGAAAGTGTTGTTAGTGATAGAAGCCTCTCCTTGACCAACCAATCTTTTAGTTTCTTGATCAAATTGTTTTCTAAGAGGTTCTTCTTGATTTCTAACATCTTTCTCCATGATTCATTTTTATCATCCTTCCTTTGGCTGGATACTGAGCATCATTCTTCTTTCCAGCATCATCAAAAATCTCATCATCTGTGCTCTATGGACCTGAGAATCATAAAGTCAAAAAATTGGTAGTTGTATATTCATGATTAGATGCTTTCTCATATCCAGTTTGCAACTTGCTTTAACTTTTGTCTCTATAACTGTGTCCACACCCCATTAAAATCACAAATGCAGCGGAATATCACTTGGGTGCCACTTAATAGTATCATTCCTACAAGTTATAGAAGACGGACCTCAAAGAGAGGAGAGGGGTTTTATGGACACAGGTTTTATTAACAAGTTTTATTAAGTGAATTCCCGGCCTAAAATCTATTAAACCCAAGTTATTTTTTATAAAACGCAAGTTTGTTCGTTTCGGCCAATATAAATAAAGATGGTCAAAATATAAAAATAAATAATTAAGCTCTAATGGCTAAAATATGGCATTCGTTGATTTCTCGATCAATAACGGATAAACTTCAAGTATAGAATTCGCGAAAGATTTAAAATGACAATTTTAATGAAATCGACTAAAATAATTAAAAGTAAATTTTTTAAAATTCATAAAATAATTATGAGATTAGAATTAGTAGTGACCTTAAATACAGGGTTTTACATTCTTCCCTCCTTACGGGAGCGCCGTCCCGGTGCTCAATTCGCCATAATCGTCCACGGTTTACTCGTGAAGAGATTGAGGGTATACTCAGGTCCTCGTCGAGGTTTCTAATGAAAATTGATTTTATTTACCTTGATTGAACATGGTTCAAAGCATTCAAATATATGCAAAATCATGAAGAGAACGGATTAAATGCCTCCTATGAGGAATCCGTTAAAGGAAGGATAAAATACATGACTCGAGGAAAAAGATATTGGGAACGAAGAATTTTAACAAGTCGTCAATTCTTGGGAAAGGTTTATGGGGTTTCATTACTATTAGCTCATCAAGTTCACGGCGGGCGATACACATTCGGAAAAAAAAATCCATATAACAAATTACGAGTCGAAAGGAGTTCATAGCCCAAATAATGATTCGTACGCACGTTATGTCGGAAACACATAAGCCAAATCATTTACTAATTTGTCACTTACCAAAAAAGTGGCGTCCCATCCTTGTAAGTAAAAATTTATAAAACTTATGGGTTCGGGGGTTTATATTTTATATTATATCAAATGAAGAAGCGTCCCAATTCATTTCAATAAGACGATTATAAATCATCCTACTTAAGCATGGCTGACACAAAACACAATATCAAAACAATGTTGCAATAAGTAAAAAGGATGTGTCTACTTGACGAACATAATCCTTCAAATCATAAGAAGTAGCAAGAAGAGTAATGAGACGTTAGTCCATCATGTTCCAAAGGTATGTGCCAAAAGATGGCACGATCCGAGGTGACAAGATAAAGCCGTACTCCTATCAATTGGAAGATTTCAAAACGATGGATTACAAACACAACATACGCGATTCAAAAGCATAAGAAGAGTGTTCGGACTCGGAGTGTCGACAATAACAATCAACTAGTGGAATTGACAAAGTAAAGATGTCAATATTATCGAATGGAAATGAAATAAAGTCACGTTAATGTTTTAGAGATCACCGCAATGCTCATAAAATATCAAAGAAAAGAACTTATTAAGACTTACCTTAGTACTATACACATATGTAGGTAATTATCATTACATAAATATTTCTAGACCTTTTGTCAATTTGACTTCAATGGACATATATTTCATAATCCGTATATTAGTTATTAACCACGAACAGGTTTTCGCCTTACAAGATGTTAGACTCTTGTTTACTGAGTTTACAAGAAAATACTCAATGTGTTAGATCCTAAGTGAGTGTATCATTTTTCCATCAGTGCCAAATCTGATTTTTAAAACATTTTCTTGTTTTATCGTTTTATTTTTAGAATTAATTCCCATTTTTATTTCTTGGTTTGACCTCAAAACGATAAGGCCAGGTTTTAAGTTTATCTAAATCTATAGGTTTTAAATTTTGAAAATGGGGCACTTAATATGAAAATATTAGTCGCAAACTCGTTTTGAAAATCTAAGCACAATTTATGATTAGTTTGGCTGTTCTAGTCGTAACCCGTTCATCCGGAATAGTTACGGATTTATCCAAAGAACCACATGATTATAATATGTTCTTACCCTCACCATGTGAAAACCTTTAGTAGCCTCAATGTCAAATAAATTAGTTATAAGCCTAACTATCTGCATTATAAATGACGGGTACACACTAAATTTGTTTCCACGGTTTTAGTCGTATCTCGACCATCCGAAAGAGTTGGCGTTCCATCCAACTCGCCTCTAGGACATAAATATTAGTAATCTCATTAATGGCAAAGATACAGTAGGATTTAAGTCAAAATTTTCCCATTAAAATACCAACTTTACTCAAAAGTTTCAAAAAAATAGCCGAAAGTAACCATAAATAGTCAACACTTATAGGAATTACTATTATATATATAGATGGCAGTGATCCCGAAGATAAGCGTTAGAATTTGAGAGGAGAGTATCTCATATATGTACGAGTATCCATATATAATACTAGTATTGATGTTCGAGAGAGAAAATAAGAAAACATGAAGTACGCGATAATCGAAATGGTCAGCGTAGATATAACCGAACTGTATAAAGAAAATAATATGACGTCATAAGATAGATGTATGAGAGCAAAATAATAACCAAGAATTATATTTTCATTATTAATATGATAACAATAAGAATGCAAAATGGAGCATATAAGTTACCTGGGAGCAAGCGCGCGCGGATATCGGACAATGGTGAAGGACTCTTTAAATTTTTTGAAAAATGGTTATAGTCTAGGGTTTTGAAAAGAATGACCTAGTTCGCTCATAACGAGTGCTTGATACCATATCTGTAACACCCTCCATAAAATCAACAACGAAGCGGGGTAAATACCACTTGGGTGCTATTCATAGCTCATACACACAATTGTTTATAGAAAACGACCTCAAAAGAGACGTTTAATAAAATGTCACATTCGATTTAATAAATATCAGAGTAAATTTAGGTCCCAATAATTCATAATTTAACAGGATTACAGGAGTTTAAACACAACTCCGTTGTATATTTTAATAATAAATGGTCGTCAAATGTGAAGAAAACCAAGTATTTAAAGTTTTGATATCCACGCGACTCGAATGCACCCAATGCACAGCTAGCCAATATAATATCCTGAGGAAAAATAATGCAAAACGTCAACAATAATGTTGGTGAATTCATAGGTTTAAGTAAAAGCAGTGTTGAAATAATTCAAGTAATATTTCTGAAAGAAAAGTAGCGTTACAACATTTCAAAGAACTATTTTTGAAATTCAAGTAGGGATTCAATAAATCAAGTAATGTTTAGTAATGGACCACAAGGTTTAAGATCAGCCAGTGACAGTGCAACGAATGCAATGTTAAGTAAATGCAATTAATATATTATCGCATTAAAGCTATGCATCTGAAAGTTTATCAAGCATATAAAATTATGCATATAATTTGCCCACTCAACAAGGTAATATGGCAATTTATCCTTAAGAATTCTCAATACTAAATTGTCCTTTAGGGTGATCGCGCCATGGATGTAACAACCCCAAACACGGGCAGAGTCACGACCCAATAGATCTACTTAATGTACTAGCAGCATCACCCATCATAGGTTATTAAGTGCAGGAAATTCGGGGGCCTTTTTGCAATAGTACTCATGCAGAATAAATTTTAATCGGGCCAAGCATCACCTTCAAGCACTTGTGTCCAATTTAAAACAAGTAATATGTTCAAAAACTAACAGTTTTGTAATAATAAACAATGATCTCAAATCATTTAGTACAGCAATTCAGCTTAAATAAATTAAATGGTATACAACCTTGTATCAAACATGTTATTAGAAATTTGTGAAGAGCAAGTAAAGTTCCTTTAGTAAAAACATTCATGTAACGCTTATGAAATTGGAATCAATAAGTTATTTGGTAAAACGAGCATGTATTCTCACCCCGAAAATAGTTATGAAAACCATTAAAGAAGAAAAGATGGGGCTATGAACTCACCTTAGGAGTTATGAAGACCTGAAGTGATATGGATCTTCGGACAAGAAGTGTCTAAGCACAACCTAAAAGATGTGACGTGGCTTAGAATGATAAAGAAGATCGATACGTATATATGACATAAATCGATTATATATCACAGATATGTTTCCGAGATTGCATGCTTTGCTTTAAGAGTATCCAAAAGTATTTATCCCCCAGTTGGTATACAACCTGCACTTATATCCCATTAAGTTTCTACTAAGTCTCACTTAGCGATCCTTATCTTATTACTATGTGGCCGCACTTTTATTTCTCAAGAAAAGGCATAAAACTATGTTGCTGAGTTTTTTTTGTCAAGTTTACAAGACCATATCTCTTAACCTATATAACATATAAGGATGGGGCTTTCACCCCTGGATATATGCTTAAGTATAGTTTCCAGAACCTTAAGCCTTTTAGTCAAATCATTTACCAATCCACGGGAAATGAGTTTTTACTAATCATAACTCAAAACAGAAAGTTCACTGAATTTCTAACGCTTACGGTTTTGGAGATAAATCCTATTCTATAATAGAAATCAAGTTGAATCAAAAGAGAGATGAAAGCTTATGATGTCTAGTGTTTAACACTTTTATGTTTTAAAATCCAACTACTTTAGTGATTTCTCTATGGATTCAAATCCCTTTTTTGAAACAGTAGTTCAAGAAAATTGATTTGTTTCCGTTAAGCGGTCATATCTATTCATCGGAGTGAGATATGGCTCTATCATTTTGACACATGTTCCTTGAACTTATTTTCTACAACCCCATCAATAAATACAGACCTTTAGGCCAAAATTTGTTTGAATTTAAACCCATTATAATGCTGGTCTGCAGCAGTTCCCAAATTTTTCCTACCAAACCTAATTTTGAGTATTTTCCGAAAACAGTTATAGCTTTCAAAGTATATCCACTTGGAGTAAGTTAGTTTAAGTGTTTACTACTGAAACGAAAAAGGGGCTTTATTTTTAAAATGCAGAACTTTAGTGAAAAATTATAGTGTTTAATCTGTTTTCCAAACAAGTTTCCAGATTCGACAAGTCTTCGTAAAACGACCATATCACTCATCCGGAGGAGTTACGGCTATATCCAATTGGATACATTTACCTTAAACATATATCTACCCAACTATGTAGTTTAATCACAGGCTCCAGGCCAAAAAAATTTAGAAAGACCCACGTTTTGCTACTGATTCAAAACTGCTATTAATTTCTAACTCTAAATCATTCCAAGACTCATCAAACACGAATACTTAGATAAATGCAATGCAACAACTCACCTTTAAAAATCTTCTACAACCAATATACTCCATGAAAAATATTAAACCAAAGCCAAAACATATCAAGTACATGCATGCCTCAAGGAACCAAAATCAAACACATGCATCTACATACAAATTAGATAATAACTTAGGGTTTTTAAGGATGACTTACAACACAAAATAGAAGAAGGAGAATGATCAAATCACCAAACAGTAGAGGGCGTTGTGTGTTCGGCTGCCGATTTACCAAGGACAAACCAAGAACAAAATATGACTTTTCAATATACCCAAACCTTTCAAAATCAAACCCTTGTTAACTCTCTTGCTTTAAATCAAGTCAAAACCCTTAAAACTTAAAATCTTCCAAAAATCAAGAGCTCATAATCTCCTTGCATGATGATTTTTATTGGTGAGGAATGATTAGGGTTTATTGTAGTATTGATTTAGGGTTAAAAGAAAGGGATTTGATGGAGATTTAAAGATGAAGATGGTGGTTTTGGTGTTGGGGCTGTCGAACCAAGAAGAAAAGAGGGAGAGGGATTCGACTGTTGGTTTCTAAGGTTTGTGTTGTATGTGTTTTGTGCCGTGTTTAATAATAAAAGGGGAGAGTGGGTTTTAGTTGGACTCAAATTAGGATTTAGGCCTTGATGGATCAAAAGAAAAGAAAAGGGTGTGTTGGTGTGAGTTGGGCCGCCGGCCAAAGGAGAGGAGAGGGGGTTTATGGACACAAGTTTTATTAACCAAGTTATATTAAGTGAATCCCGGCCCAAAAACTTATTAAACCCGTTACTTTTTATAAAAACGCAAGTTTTGTCTCGGTTTCGGCCAAATATAAATAAAAGATGGAAAAATACTAAAAATAAAATAATTAAGCTCTAATGGCTAAAATATGGCATTCGTTGATTTCTCGATCAATAACGGATAAACTTCAAGTATAGAATTCGCGAAAATTTAAAATGACGATTTTAATGAAATCGACTAAAATAATTAAAAGTAATTTTTTTTTAAATTTCATAAAATAATTATGAGATTAGAATTAGTAGTGACCTTAAATACGGGGTTTTACAACCTGCATCATCATTAGTTTGATTTCTTGTAAAAACTGGGTTATAATTCATAGATTTTGTCAGTGAATTATATATATGAATATCCTCCATATCAACACTTCCTAAGTTCTGAGATTCCCAATCAACTATAGGATACTTAACAGACAAAATCTCTGGATCCACAACTTTCTTGGTTCTAGTGTTAAATACCCTAAATGCCTTACTATTTACAGAGTATCTAACCAAGAACTCCTTATTAGCCTTCCCTTCAAACTTGCCTAGATGATCTAAGGTATTCAAGATAGTAACAGGACACCCAAAAGGTCTCATGAAGTCTAGATTTGGCGATCTACCAATTAAAAGTTTATAAGGTGTCTTGTTATAAGGCTTTGTTATCAAAACTATATTCTGAACATAGTAAGCAGTATTAATTGCTTTAGCCCAAAATGTAGTAGGTAATAGTGAATTTGCTAGCATAGTCCTAGCTGCCTCTATTAGTGTTCCATTCTTTCTTTTAGCTACTCCATTTTGTTGTGGAGTCCTAGCAACACTAAAGTCTCTCTTGATTCCTTTCATATCACAGAACTGATTCATTTCACTATTCTTAAACTCAGTTCCATTATCACACCTGATAATTTTAATCTTATGATTTATTTGGTTTTCTATGCCTGTGATAAAAGTTTTAAGGATTCCACTAGTCTTATCCTTAGAGGCCAAAAAGAAAACCCAACTAAACCTACTAAAGTCATCAGTGACAACAAGGCAATACATCTTTTTATTTAGACTCTTTACAAATGTTAGACCAAACAAATCCATATGCAACATTTGTAAAGGCTGGCTGATAGAGCTCACAAGCTTGGTCTTACAGGAGGATTTGTGCTGCTTTCCCTTCTGACAAGCAACACATGTATGGTCATTTTCAAAAAGCTTTAAAGGAAAACCTCTAATAAGGTTTCCCCTCACAAGTTTGTTCATAGTTTTAAAGTTTACATGACCAAGCCTCCTATGCCATAAATTAGACTCATCTATTATTGCCTTTGCAAATAAACAAGTCAAACCTCCTGATGAAACAACATTCTTTAAATTAAAACTATACATATTATTCTGTCTAGGAACTTTAAGTAGTACCTGACTTTCATCAAGTAACTTAAAATCAGGAGATAGAATAAGACATTCAGTCTCAGTGAAAAGAACACTGTCTTTCTTGTCACACATTTGTGAGACAGAGAAAAGATTAAACTTAAGTTCCTTTACAAAGTATACATCTTCAAAGTCTAATTTCCCAGTCCTAATTTTACCTTTTCCAGTAATTTTACCTCCTTTAGGACTTCCAGCAAATGCAACAAATCCTCCATCAATGTCTTGATAATCTGTTAGGTAGGACTTGTTCCCAGTCATATGCCTAGAGCATCCACTATCAAAAATCCCTTGATCCTGTAAAGCATATTGTGGATTACCCTGCACTCAAAATAAGAGAATTAGTTTCTCTTGGGGACCCAAGCCATCACTGACTTGAGTCTGCCTTGAGGATCAACATAGTCAAATCTTTTAGGCATGTATGATCCACTGTCTTTGGAGATATGGTCAATTACTTTTCCTGTTGGTCTCCAAATCCAGCATGCTGAGGACTTAACACAGCATTTTTCCCTTTCCCTCAGCATAGTCTACATTTAATTAAGCTAGCTGTTATAAAAGTTTTACAAAAAATAAATTATTAGTTTTAGCTGCTGATTTGTTTTGTTAAGAGGTCCTTCTAATGGAGAATGTGCTTTAAAAAAAGAATATATGAAAGTTGATGCACATTCACCCCTTTTGTTTAGATGCATCAGTATTAACATGCCTGGCAGTACTAATTGATGCTGCTGCTCTTGGAGAGCTTTGCTTAGCAGCATTAACTGGCACTAGTCTAGACTATGTTGCAACTGTTGTTGGAACAAAATTCCTTTTAGGATGTAGGCGAGTTAATTTGTTTTGATGGTTAACCCTCTGAACATTATTCCATACTCGTCTAACTTCCCTTTGACCAGTAACCCTTCCCTTATTATTCCAACCATTTTATTCTCATAAAAGTTACAGTCCTTGATTAAATGGTTAAGACTTCTATATACAAAACAAATTTCTTATTGAATTCAAAACCATCCCCTAGTTTCTGAGTCATTAGTCCATTCTAATTTCTTTTATCAACTCTAGGACTCTGACTTTTCCTAAGGTTATCAGCTTGCCTATATGTGTTTTGTTTAATAACAGATTTCCTAGTATTTTCAGCTGATTTAACAAAATTGATTTTAGCCTAACTAAACTAGTCGTTATTCTGTTCAAAATTGAAGGCAAACCCAACTATTCAGACATCACTAACAAACCCCACTCTTTCAATAATAGGAGCAATAGCCTAACTCTAGGTTGTTCCCAAACAACCCCTTTACTAGAATTAGATGCATTTCATTAATTCTAGGCATACTATGATCAGTTTCACTCACATAGTCCTATAGATAGAATTAATCTAGATCAGCAAAGGACAAGTCAGGTCTTAAGGGCATGTAGTTCCCAATGTAAGGAGGGGGAACTACATGATATCCCTCAACCTTCTTAAACTATCATTTACTTGATTCTCTTCAATCTCATTCACACTACAATCAAATGCACTCTCAAACACTTCTCTTTTATTCAGATGAAAATCATGCAATTCATTTTCATTCATTTGACTTTCAAAACCAACACCAGACTTGTTATTAACACTTATTTGATTGTTTATCAGTTTAGTTAGCTTCATAAATGATGTTTCAAACTTTTCTAATTTTAGTTTTAAATCATCTTTTTCTCTTAAAGCCTCTGCTAACTAATTTTTAAGCTCTGTTATAGAATTATCTCTTACCTTAACATCATATTTCAAAAATGCAATGTCTTCCTCATAAACAGCTTCATTTTTTTATGAACAACAATTCTAGCTTCTATAGGTTCTAAGCCTAATTGATAACCTATAATTTCTAGATTAGATTTTTTAAGAGCATCACGCTATTGATCATACTGTTTTTGAAGAGATTGATAAGATTCTAAACATTCTTTAGAGCAATTTTGTACCTCAGTATTTGAGCTTGATGAACTGGATGAACCTGAATACAAATGGGCCATTAGAGCAAAGTCTGTGGGTCCTTCTTCAGCTTGATAGCTCCAATCATAACCACCTATCCCATCTTGAACAACCAAGGCATTTGCAGGAGTCTCTACTGGTATAATCCTTCTTGGAGAATTTCCATTTCTATTCCCCTGATTCCTTAGTGCCTTGTATTCTCTAGCAAAGTGACCTCTCCTGTGACAGTTGTAACATTCAACCATTGTCTTATCAAAGCCAATAGTTTCTTTTCTATTGAAATTCAGATTCCTTCCTGTCTTCTTTAAGAATCTATTCACCCCCATGGTAAGCATGGCCACCTGCCATTTATATTAAGATTCATCCTCAATATCATCATTATCATCTGCTTCTAGGTCTTATTGTCCAACTGTGGACTATTAGATTGATTGACAAAGAAGGAAAACATGACATCATCAGCATAAGTTGATGAAGAAGCTTGTCCCTGTGAGTTAGCAATAGTAACTTCATGAGCAGTATTAACTACTTTATTAGTACTGCTAGTGTTTTTTGAATATACAAAAGCCACATTATGAGAGCTTGAGCTTGATTGGCTTTTAATCTCAGCTTCAAACACCTTCAAGTTGTTGTACAAATCATCCATGCTCATTGTGTCTAGATCAGATTTGTTTCTCATGATCAAGGCAATATTGTTCTAAGCAAATGGTAGACTTCTTAGCAATTTAAGATTTGCATCTTCCTAGGAGATAACTTCACCATAAATTTCCAATTGGCTGATGAGTTTCTGAAACCATAACATAGGTTTTATCCATCCTCAGCATCTTGATGCGGTAAAAATTCTCATATTGTTGCTATCAGATGTTTTCTGCCTTAATTTGAATCTATTTTGCCATCCAGGAAGATCATTTACAACATAACACGGGTGATGATTCGAGTGGTTTAGCTAGTTTCTAGTGAGAGAAACACAAGAGAGAGATTCTAGAGAGAGAGAGTGTGTATGTGTTTTGAAGTGTAAAAGATTTGACTAGCTTACCTCTTCCAAAGTTGGAAGAGGCTTATATAGTTTTTATAAAAATACCGGGTATTAGAACCTGGCTTAAAACCGAAAGACATACGATTGAACAATTAAACTACAGAACTATTATAAACAATAAAAATACGGGGTGACCGAAGTCCTTTTACTCAATACAAAAAAATCTCCCCTTAAGGGAGGTCCACCCTTATAAAACACTAGACTTAAG
The DNA here is from genome assembly GCA_026074375.1 of Tanacetum coccineum. Classification (NCBI taxonomy): domain Eukaryota; kingdom Viridiplantae; phylum Streptophyta; class Magnoliopsida; order Asterales; family Asteraceae; genus Tanacetum; species Tanacetum coccineum. Next base: position 45,149 of record BQNB010024578.1, read on the forward strand.
CCTTACCATCTTGTAAGGTCTTTTGTTTCTTCATGTTACATCTTAGTATTTTGTTGTAGTTATCTTTAGATAACAATGAGCTTGATCACTTTTGACTTGTTTTGATTTTGATCATGAGCTAATTCTTAAGACATCAGCCCAAACTTATCTCTCATCTCTAGTTAATTTTATTGCCGATCTTGTGCACATGTGAAAAGAATATGATATCAGAAGTTTGCGGAAGCTTTGACACCTTTATGAGTCTTTCTAACATCATTAACAAGTGTAGGTCGTGTCTGAGCATTCGATTTATAACTTGACATTACTGGAACTGGGTATTCCATCTCATCAACCATCTTTAAATGATCCTGTAAGAAACAGTTAGCAATAAAATAGAAAATTGATTTGAAAAATCATCAACAAAAAGTGTTACTTATTGAAAATATTTTAGTAACACTTTCGATTATGTTTATTGATTGGTTGTCAAATGTTCAATAACCGTCAATATCTTAGGCTGGAACAAGTTGATTCGCGTAGAATCGCAGCCAATCGTTTCTTTCCATTGACACAAGTTTTGATTCTTGTAGAATCGTACAAGTCCCTACCTAGAGCTTGTTTGATGTAGGCTCTAGCAGGATTTCCATCTTCATATAGAATACCTTCGTAACACTCGAATGTTCTGTCAATAGTCACAAGGATATGCGTATGACTATCTTAAGATAACCTTGTCTCCACAGTGTGTGAAAGACAAGATAAATAGTAAATTGGAATTGTCCTAACGAGATTAATTGATGATCTCTTGGCTCTAGACTCAAAAGTGCGTTTTAATTTTAGTGACCGGAGGCTGGAGCTCATTGCCACCTTTTCAATATCGACTTACTCGGAGTGAGTGAGTCAGTAGATTACATGTTTAGTCTCCGTGAGAAATGAAACATAAATCTTTTGAGAGATTCTGAGTGGCTTGGGAGGGTTGTGCATTGCATCACTGGGTCTATGATGTCACTTCAATGTCAGCAATCATTTTAGTGATTTTGACAGCATATGTATTGACCCGGTTTCTGCCTAAGTGTATGGAGGGCTTCTTTCTTTACACCCTTTATCCGTACAATTCTTTTTCATTCTTCAACCCCTTTAGTGCTTACCAAGATTTCATGACTAGAACCTTGTTGGGTTTATTCAAGTACTAGCTCCATCTCAGTCGGCACTATTCCCTTTTCCTCACATTTACTCCTTTTTATCATACCTAAGGACTTCTACACTAACTAGTGGATAGTCCCTGGGTAGATCCCTCCGGTTCTGGCAGGATCATGGGAACGAGTACCTAACCTTACCATCCTTATAACTTCGATAACAGTAAATACATGGTCAGTCTTTTGGTACAGTTCACCTTGCCATAAAATCACTGTTGAAAAACTCAATCAGGTACTTATGATAAAACTATCAAAGTGTTTAGTACCCGATTGTTTTTGCTTTTCAGAAAAGCTCCCCCTCAACATGTGCATCGGTATTCGAAACTGTTTAGCACATGTTGGTGGAGTATACACTTGAGTAATATGATCACATTACATATTTTAATCACATTTTGTGTATGGAACATATTAATGCTCCCCCTCAATCGTTGAGGGTATGTGTTAGTGTCAGATATGATAATTTTGAAAGATTTTTTCGTTAAACTCAAAAACCTGGTTTTTTAAGTTTAATGAAAAACTCATGAAAGATTCATACCTGACACATAACATCAAATTCCATACAACTTAGAATGTACAAGATGTATGTTGCATTACCGATGATATTGATCTTAATCATTCACTTCTCTTGATTAGTTGGTAGCCAATATCTCTGAGTCTTCCACTAATGATGCATTCGAGATTTCTGATCTTTAACTTTCTCCCAAATATCTCGATGACCTGTAGGTTTTTGTAGTGGATGTAGTGGTGGTGGAAGTGTTGATGTTGTATCAGTTGTCTCTGTTACGCTAGAGGGAACATCAGCTGATGCAGTGAGAGCTCTGAAGATTTGGTTCCTTAGCTTCTTTTCTCTCTCCAAGACCCGGTTACTCTTTCCAATCGGCACCCAAACTTTAAATTTGAACAACACTCTCCCCCTCAATCGATGACCCGTTTTCTATTGAAAGAGCTGTAGTCATTGATTGAGTGTCAAATTGTCCGGATGGATTTGCAAACAACACTTTTACCACCGTGGTTAACACAAATAATTTTGAAGAATCAATTAAGAGAAATTATTTGGTTATCAAACTGGAAGACTTCTCTTCCAAATTAAGAAAAATGCACTGAAACGTATCATTAATCCCAAATTGCTATGGATTAAAGTAATCCATGCACGAGTAAAAGTAATTACCCGTTGTTAGGATCAGTTGGTCTTTGAGACGGACAATCTTTCTTCAAATGAGAACCGTGGTTGCAATTTGAAGTAATTGCACACCATTTTGTAATTCCAATGACTTAAAATATTACCAAGTCTATTTTTATGTACTTGTGTACAAAGGATACATGAGGACACTTCATTTACTCATCCTCTCCTTCTTGAAGGCGTTTGAGGGTTTCAGGGGTTAAACTCTTCATCCCAAGTCGTGGGAGTAGAAATTCGAAACGCTCTCTTGGTAAAGCTTTTGTGAGGATATCTGCCAGTTGATAGTTTGTTTCACATAGTAGGTTCCAACACTCCATTTCCATTGCTCTCGAATGAAATGGTGTCGTATGTCGATGTGCTTAGATCGTGAGTGCTGGACATTGTTGCAGCTTAAAGCAATGGCACTTTTGTTATCACAGTACAGAGGAATCTTATTGAACAGAAAGCCGTAGTCTTTTAGCTGAGATCTCATCCAAAGGATTTGAGCACAGCATCCAGACATTGCAATGTATTCCGCCTCTGTTGTTGAGATGGCCGTGCTTCTTTGCTTCTTTGATGACCAGCTAACCAATCTATCTCCAAGAAACTGAGCACTTCCCGACGTACTTCTTCTCGAATCCTGACATCCCGCATGATCGCATCTGCATAAGCTGTTAGTGAAATAGCATTGTCTCTTTGGATTACAAAGACCCATGTTAATGGTTCATTTAGGTACCGAAAGATACGTTTGTAGCTTCAGTTGCTTTTTGGTAGGTTTGCCTTATTTCTAGCAACTATGCACACAGCGCATACAAGGTCTTGTTACTGGCTGTTAAGGTACATTTACGGGAGCCAACCATTCCTCTAAACTATTTATTTCCAACTAGAAACCCGAGATCCTCTGTCCAGTTTCAATTTGATCCACCATTTGATTATCTTACATGGACATATATATATTCCATATTTTATATTTTAAACTCTCTCCACAAAATCTATTAACCACCCCTATCAATTTTCCAAAATTCCCAATACTACACATCCCCCCCAAAAAAAAAAAAAACCACCACACACCCACCCCCCCCCCCCCCCCCCCCCCAAACTTACAAAAAAAACCCCCCCCCCCCCCCCCCCCCCCCCCCCCCCCCCCCCCCCCCCACCCCCCTCCAAAATATCCCCTTTTTTATATTTCTTCCTCCACTTTTTTTTTTATTCACATTCATTGACATCTGAAATTTGGAGCTCATTTCTTTGGAAAATATGTGACACGCATTATGATCTGTTGAGGCAAAAATGATGTCATATACGTATATTTGAACAAGTAGAATATGTTTGCCTGATTTGCGTGTGAATAACGTTGGATCCACGGCACCCTTGAAGAAATTGTTGGCCAAAAGGAACTTTGATAGTGTGTCATACCACGCCCTTGGTGCTGCTTAGCCCATAAAGACGCCATTCTTCAGACGATAAAACATGGCTAGGATTATCTTGGTCTTCAAATCCTTCAGGCTGACTGACAAAGACTTCTTCTGGAAAGATCACCATTCGAAAAGCAGTTATGAATCATTCTGGTAGATGATCATATTCTTGGTTGCTAGCATTGGCCATGAAAATTTTGATGGCCGTTTTCCGTGAAATGGAGAATAACGATTTTCAAATATTCAATAGCTTCCTTCCTGACGATATCCCTTTGAACTAAACCGAGCTTGTTTTTCAGTACATCACCATATTCATCAAGCTTCACTTTGTAGTTCCACTTGAGAGCTTATAACCATAACATAGATTGGGCGAGGTACTAATTCCCATACTTCAAGTCGATCAAATTCGTGAATTTCATCTTGCATGTCTTGAAACCAGCAGTCTTCTATCACAACCATTTTGAAGTTCTTGGGTTCGACTTTGGACAGTTCTGTATGGAAACAGCACCATAAAGCATCAGATGCTAACTATTTTCTGGTAGATACAGGGACGAAGGAGGGATTTGCATCGATGTTTTCAAGAGGGGTGATCTTGGTCCATCTTCCTGAAATGATCTGGTGGTTGAGTAAACTTGGTTGGGTTCAGCTAAACTAAAATCCCCTGTTTGTTACTGTACAGTTCTAGGTTCTCCTGCATACCGGGTATCTGAGGGATGAAGGTAAGCTTGAGTAATTGAGGTGTCTTCGATAGTTGGTCCAGCTGCAACACCTTGAGGAAAGACTGGAGATGGCACTTGGAGGATGACAGTGAATGACTTATGAAGGTGCATCTTGAGCAATCGATGTAGAAAAAGATGTATTTGTAGAAACAATTAGAGCCGTTAACTACAGTAGCGTAGGGACTGGTTTACTATCTGTAGATTGATCAAAGTATTCATCGAACATCGGTTGGAATAAAATCTCTAGATCTTTATCTGTTGGTGGAATGTATGTAGTTGCAGGGACAGGCGATGGGGCGAGCCCTGAATTGAGTTGTCCAGGGGTCATCATGATAGGCTCGGGTCCTGAACTGATACGTACAGGAGCCATTGTCTGATGCATCTCATCGAATGTGACGTGAATTGTTTCCATTAATCGACGAGTTCTCTTGTTGTAGATTCTATAGCCCTTCCTGCTAGGAGCATACCCAACGAAAATCCCAATGTCAGCTTTGGCTTGAAATTTTCCTAGATCTTCGCTATCATTTGTAGGATAGCACAGAGCACCAAATACTCGGAGAAATGTAAGATCAGGCTTCTTATCATGTACAAGCTCATAAGGGGTTTTGTTGTGACGAGTATGAATTAGGGATCGGTTCTGGGTGTAACAAGCAGTAGCTACAGCTTCTGCCCATAGAAACATCAGTGCTTTTGAGAATATCAGCATTGTACGTGCTGCTTCCACAAGTGTACGATTTCGTCTTTCGACAACGCCGTTTTGTTAAGGAGTTCTCGGAACAGACTTTTGATGAAATATGCCCACACCTTCATAGTATTTAGACATAACTTGGTTGACGAATTCCGTTCCATTATCTGTTCGGATGTATCTGACTGTTTTTGTGAGGGACCAGCCCTGTATTTTGCTTAAGAAGTTGATGAAAAACTCTGAGTTTAATTCTTTTGATTCAAAAAAACTTTACCATCGTGAATCTTGAATAGTCATCCACGATGACTAAGAATGTATTTTTCCATTACTACTCTGACTCTCATTAGACCACACTGATCCTTGTGAAGGGTTTGAAGAACTTCCCATATTTGTTTTCAGATTTGGTTTGTGGGAGAACTTCTTGCTTTTTCCAATGACAGGACTGAACAAAGATGATCTTTTTCACTTCAATCTGGTAGACTCTTACCAGATCTTTCGAGCAAGATTCATTGATTGTGCTGAAGTTTAAATGGTTTAAACGATGTTGCCTCAGCATGATTCTAGATGGAAGCTTTGGACAACAAGCATATTGGAGAAGACTTCATCATATCATCAATCGATATTGTGTACAAATTGGTGCGACGACTACCTTTAAGTAAGTCCTGCCCATATATATCACGAACAAAGCAAGAATGTTTCTGTTGGCATCTTCATGATCAAATCACAAAATTGCCCTACAGAGAAATAGATTGTGTCAAAGTCCCTCCAAGTAGGCTATACCCTGGAGATCACACTGTCACCAATAATATAAATCTCCATAACTCATGATAGCTCGAGTGACTCATTCCTATTCTGATGCCCGATGAACTTTTCCACAATGTTCTTGAGCTTTGAACGATCCCTGTCATAGGTTTTGAACAGCCTGAGTCCAGATACCAGTGGATGACCTGTACGACCTGCATTGAATATAGTCGAGTGTGGAGATGTGGAATTTTAGTTCACCAATTTTTGTTGGGGGTCTGGGGTAGCTGATTATGATAGATCATTGCACAGAAAGCTTAGTTAAAGGGCATCAGTACTCCTAAGGCAAAATTTCTTTCCTACGTGGGTCTCCCATTGATAACACAAATTAATGTTTTCTGAGGTGAATTTCTTTCCTGTTGGGTCTCCTTTTTGATAACCAACATTAGCAATTGTTTACCCGTTGCTTTCCTCAAACCTGCTTGGTTTGTTCAAACGGTTTTCATCAGATAGTTTGCTTTTTGGTTTCCAAATCAGCTTCAACTTTATTCAAGACAATTTTAACAGTGGGGGTAGCATTCACAGAATTCTGATATTAACAACCCACATTTCATGACTTGCAGTGTTTAAACATTTGTTACTAAAGTTTTGCACAAGATTCGAATTTGAATTAATTAACACGCTTAGGAGCTAATGCTAGAGATCAAACCCGATTCTACTTTTTTTTCCATACTGACTTATTTTTATAAGGTGGTCTCTCTACTTTCTTCTTATTTAGTTTAGCAGGCAGATCTATTTTCCTTTTGTATTGTTCTAGTCTTTGATCCGCTTGCTTTCAGTAGAAGTGTTTACTCTTGTTGAAAGGAATCACAGGGATATAGTCTGTTGAACTTTTGGTGCACTTCGTGTTTCTGTGTGTGCTAGTGAAGTTCTGGTTTATCACTTAAAAGTAACTTGCTTTTTCCTAGTTACGGGGTAGAGGGGAGCCTTGTTATCTCTTTCACTGATCTTTTTGTGCAAGTGCCAATCACATATTCTAAAACAATTCCTGAGATAGCTTCGTGTATTGGCAAGCATAGTTAAGTGCATTATCCAGAAAATTGGTTTAACTACTCTAGCTGTCCTTACAATCTCGTAACTATTTTCTCACTCTCCTTAAGTTGGCTGATATAGTTTAAATAAGCACTCCTATTGTCTTGGGCGTGTGGGATGGGTTTAACATTCAATGGCATAAATGCAGCGCAAGACTTTTGGTTTGACAGGGAGCTTCTTAAGTGGTAACTTTCAATTTGCCTTCTAAATGAGCCTTATGATCCTCAATTTGTATCAACAAGGTAGATGTCTTTGCCATAAGTGCTAGTAAAGTCGTGATTAATAGACTCAAACATTCCTTGTAATGCTGCTTATCTTTTCTATTTATGCTCTTTAAACGTTCATTTTGTTCATGAAGATCAGTGACATCTGTTAGCATTATTAAGGCTCACAATTCGGTATTCAATTAGGAGACTTGTAACTTTCAAGTCTCTAATCTACGTTGTCCTTTCTAGGAATCTGATGTTCCAGATTCTTGATCTTAAAGAATGAGTTAAAATCAGGAGCTTCCTGTGATGCTTGTGATTTTTTATTATCAAAACTTTCTTGAAGATGTTGATACTTTAATTGCAAATTTAGGTATTCCTTTTCAAGTTTTGAAATATGTTTTGACTCATTATGAACTTTAGACATGTCAGCTTCAAGATCTAGACAACGTGATTTTTTCCACATCATACAGTGCGTTGAGGTCGACAATCAATTAACAATCAGATTCTCATTTTCAATGAGAAGGTTTTTCTTTACAATTTCAGCACATTGCTTGTCCACGACATTCTGATCCACCTCATCTGACATTTGATCAAAAATTTCTTCCATTACTTTAACTTCTTTAAAGAGGGCTGTTTGAACTCCAACAAAGTGTTCTTTAAGAGTTTTGAAAAATGGAATAACTTCAGTGAGGTACATCTTTCGTTTGTCTCAAAAACTCTTTCCCCCTCTGTTATACTGTTAGGGTGATCTGTTTTTGCAAGTAATTGTTCAAATTCCGTAAAAAAGTTGTGTGAGTAATAAAGATTAATCTCTCACTTGACTATTAGTTTGGAAGAAATCCTGGGGACAAGCTGACAGGGAGTATTGGGTGGATACACTGTCAATGTGAAAGTGTTTTGGAACTGAGTTCAGCCTGTTTTCCTGTCATTATTGTATATGGGACCAAAATATTGTCTGGGGTCAGATTTCTTTGTGGAGCAAAGGTTGCAAGAAGGTTCTCCTTCGAGTAATCTGGGGGTGATCCTTACTTTTTTTCCCACACATTGAGGGCTTTGCATTTTCTTCCATCATTCTTTTCCAAGTTATCTCAGCCATATCTGAGTGTCTCTGTGTCATGCCACAACAGGCGTGCATGATTGACATGACTAATAATTGACCATTATAGAGGGTCTGGTTGAACTTGTTTGCACGGGTGAGACATAAGGGATTTTTGTGCCATATCGCTACATTGTTCTTTTAATCATAGAACGATTATGGTTTACATAATCATGTGAACCGTTTGTTTCAGCATTGATCTTGTTTGTATAATATATCTTCAACCTTTTCTTTTAGCCTTTTTATGTCTAAAACTCTTCAAGGAATTTGTCTTCTTTTTGTTTAAAATCCTTTTTCAAATGTTCGCTTCTTTCCCTCGACCTTTCTTATGATGGTTAGAGTAGAACGGAAGTTGCATTGTGCAGAATGAAGTTCCGATTTTAAAGAAGTTTCTTTTCGATTTCGGTCAGAGATAATTATTCTCATTTGTTCATCAATCTTTCGTTCTCTATCAGTTAATTCAAACTTAGCCCGTTGTTCATACACCCCGACCAGTTCCTTATATCTCGCAAGTTCAGAAGTCAAGGTGTCATTAACTACTTTAACCTGCTTATTTGTTGACCTACTTTGTACACCCTGTTCATGCATTTTCACGAGATTGACATCATGCCATCATTTCATACAGAAGATTACATTACTTTGTACATCATGTTCTTCGTTGTCTTCCACTTACTGATCATACGGGAATATATTATTATCACTTTTCTGTATAGTCAGCATCAAAGTACTAACAACGGATTTGTGTTGTACATCGGCTTTGCATCTCGTGTAACTTCATGATACTCATTCCATTATGATATACAAAGGTATCTTGTCTTGTCCTCATCCGGAGTTTTCGAAGTGATATGATGGCCCGGCTTCATCGTAGATTGGATCTTTAGATGAAAGATTTGCCATGAACATGGTCTGTGTGGTGGGAGCCTCATCAACATCAGAGTCGAATGCATCGCATTGATCAGCTTCAAAGACATCGTCATCAAAATTGGTGACCTGTTCTCCATGTAAGAAAACAACAACTGCTATTCATCTAGTAACTACACCATTCTCTTGAGGCCATTCATGTGCGGCATCTTGTCTTATGAAGTAGTCTAATTCCTGAGGACGCTTTGGTTGGTGGACATTCTCGGCTATGTGCCCTATTTCCTTTGCAGTTGATCAACACTTAGCGGTTTAGCTTGTTCGGGATTCACAATGCCATCTCCTTTCTGACCTTCCAGCATTCCCAGCTTACTACATTTCCTTCTTGCATTTGTTCCTTGGAAATGCTTCCTTGATTATTCGCATTGTATCTACCTTGAACATCCTGAACAACAACGTCTTGAACTGTAGCATTATTCCTTGCGTTTGAGGAAGTTCGGAGTTGATTGTTCATTTGAGGAAGATGTGTTTTGAATGATTGATTGAGGAAGGAAAGTGTGTTGGTTAGGCTTTCAATTAAGTTATCCGTTGAAGTGCTTCCTGTGTCCATTTGAAAGTTATCAACAATTGATGATTGATTTGAGGATTGTGGAGACTCTGATGATTGTGTTGGATACTTCTGATTTGATGCATTAGACACTAGTGCCAAGGGGTCATCAGTAGGTTGAATGACTTTACATTCATCATTCTTTTATTCATTTTGCATTTACCTCATGTTCGCTTCATGTAGGCATACAACTGATCTACAGTTAGACACTTTCAACCTCTGGTTTAGATTGGTACTTTAATAATGAATCTAACTCCAATTCAGGTAACATGTTGTTCACAATTAGAGTTAAGCTGCATTCTGGACTTGGGTCATCTAGAGTTTCTTATGTCGTTAATGAGCTTCGAAACTTACTCAATGGTAAACATGAATGGTCTCTCTTTGATTTTGACAGATGCGTTCAAATTCATCGTATATTGTGATTCCTGTCATCCTTTGTTTAACTACAGAACCTTCCAGATTACATCTTCAATTGTCCCAAATGTCATTTGCGTCAGTGTAATGGTTGTGAGTGTTTAGTTGGTCTTTTGGTATACCTTGAAGTAAGATATTCGTAGCACGAATGTCAGCTTTATACCTTTCCTTTTCTTCAGCTGTAAGGTCTGTAAAGACTCTAGCACGTTCTGGACCTAGTTGAGTACACCACTCAGTTTATTAGCATCTTCAGCAGGAGCTTTGTATGTATGTTCCCATTTGAAATGGACCTTCAGTAATCGATTTTCATTAATGTTCTTCTCATTATCTTTTCCCAGACAATACAGCGAATGCGTTGTTGCCAAGGATTTCAAGGTCTGTTCTGCAAGCATGGTGGGCGTGTATCGGACGGCATACTGGATATCTTCTGACATATTAGACATCTTGATTTATCGTTTAATTGCATTTAACGTTCAAGGTTTACAAGTCTAAGATTTAAACGATAGAAGTTACGGGATTTACAAAATCAATAGGAAAAACCCGTAATGAATATTGGTTGTGATATTGGTTTGTTGATTTGTTTAAAATTTGAGCAGTTGGATTATTGAAAAAAATAAATTTTACCCTAATACCAAATCTAAATTTGGATGTAAAATAAGCTAAAAAGGCTAAAGACAAAAATTATATTTTACTTAATTTTTCCGCCAAAAAGTGTCGCTAAAAAGGTGTCGGACAAATAATTTTTACCTATTACCAAATTTGGAATTTGTTGTAAAAATAAGTTAAAAGGCTATAGAAAAAAAGATTTACAAAATACTAATTTTTCCGGCCAAAAAGTGTCGCTAACAAGGGGGGTCGTTTTGAATCAAACGCCGCTTTGAAAATCAACCAAACCGCTCCTATTGATTGAGCAAACCGCTGCCTACAGGCCAACTCGCCTCCAAGATTTATAGCTAAACATCCTGTGTTTTGAAGTAACTCGCTGCCTAGTTTTGTTAACTCGCTGGATCAATAAAATAATCAACTCGCCGTTTAGCAACTCGCCGTTTAGACAACTCACCGTTTTAACAAAACTCGCCGTTTAACAAATCGCCGTTTTAGCAACTCGCCGTTTTAGCAACTCGCCGTTTTAGCAACTCGCCGTTTTAGCAACTCGCCGTTTTAGCAACTCGCCGTTTTAGCAACTCGCCGTTTTAGCAACTCGCCACCTGAATTAAAATAAGCAAACCGCTGCTAAACCTATTGACAACTCGCCGGCTATGTGAGCAACTCGCCTTTGACCAGCAACTCGCTTTTGATTTTTCCTAATAGACGTGGAATCTTGTCCTTTCTTACCAAACCGCCATGATGAACACCATGCTCGATTTTTGCATATTCATTCCAAATGAGCTTATTTCCCACTAAATAAAGCTTTACCATGTAATACTAAGTGTGTATATCAAGTTTAAACACACCTTAACTCGTATTTCTTTGAGAATCATCCAAAATGAAGCAACCCTCCACGAAGAACACTAAGCTTTAAAAGCTTATAAAATTCAGTCTTAGACCCGTTTTACCGAGTGCGTTTTACCGTTTCTTTTCGTTTAGCATTCAAACGACCTCCGTTTTAATTCTAGTTTTTTTTATTTTTCAAATTAAGTTAATTAGAATTTAATTTTGATTTTTAATTTAATTTAGCATTTATTTTCTTAATTTTTAGTATTTAGGTTTCCCGATACCTGATTCTGTTCCCCGTATTTTAGTATAGATTTAATTTTAGGATTTCCCTATAACTAATTTTGTTTCCCGTAGTTTTTAAGATCCCCATTTCCTATATCTGTTTCCCGTAGATTAAATTAGGTTTTATTTAATTAATTTTAGTTGTAATTATATCAGTGTTTCCATCATATCTAAATATTCTCCATCATTCAATTTCTCATCAAACCAGGATTACCTTCAATTGCAGCCTCGTTGGGACATACGACCCGGGAATATCTCTTCCGGAATCTTTTTATCATTGATTCTATCTTGTGTATTTTATCCTTTTGTGGAATTTGACCTTTTGCCTTGGTCAAGGGCATTCGGTTAGGATCTGTATTAGGGTTGCTATATAAGTGTATGCTATACCACGAATCACTAACAATAAAGTGCTTTTTGCTTTCAACTCATTCTTTCTTGCTAGCTTTTGTTCAGCAGTTTTGGGAGGAATGGGACCTTCAGTACTAGCTGATGCAATAGCAGGTGCATCACCATTCACAATAACCTCTCAAAGAGCATAATCAGTGTGAGTAAGATATTGCTCCATTCTCATGCTCCATAGATCATAATCTCTAGTTTTGAGTACTAGAAGTTTTAGTGCAGACACTGTTTGGGTAGTTTCTGACTGTGATTCCATCTTCTCTTTGATTATGAGATCTTGTGTAGATATAGTATTCTTCTTATTTAGAGTTTCTCAACATGCTCTGATACCACTTGTTGATCCCAATGAACATCTACACTATCAGCTTCTTCATCCTTTACCAACGCCTTGTTAGGTTCCATAGGAGTGCTTGCTGTCTTCACAGTGATAAAATCAAACTTTTTCAATATATTAACCACATATTTGTCTTAGCTAATAAAGATTCCATACTTCTTCTGTTGTACTTGTAACCCTAAGAAGAAAGTAAGCTCCCCCATAGAACTCATCTAGAATTTCTTATGCATCAAACCTTCAAACTCATCACATAAAGACTTCTTTGTAGACCCAAAGATGATATCATCAACATACACCTGTACTAACAAGATATCACCTTTGTCCTTCTTGATGAACAAAGTCTTATCTATAGTGCCTCTTCTAAATCCATTTTCAATTAAGTAGGTAGACAAGGTCTCATACCAGGCTCTAGGAGCTTGATGTAGACCATATAAAGCTTTTTCCATCTTATAAACCTTATCAAAGAACCGTGGATCTTCAAAACTAGGAGGTTGGCACACATACACCTCCTCTTCAATAGTACCATATAAAAAAGGCACTCTTCACATCCATCTGGTACATAATAAACCCCATAAATGATGCATATGCCAAAAATAACCTAATTGCTTCAATCCTAGCAACAGGGGCAAAAACCTCATCATAATCAATTCCTTTTTCTTGGGTATAACCTTGTGTAACCAGTCTTGCCTTGTTTCTAATAACAATTCCTCTCTCATCTTTCTTGTTTCTATATACCCACTTAGTTCCAATAGCCCTCTTGCCATTAGGTAGATGCACCAGAGTCCAAACCTTTTGAAGTTTAAATTGCAAAAGCTCTTCTTGCATTGCTTCTATCCAGCTTGGATCTGTCAAAGCTTGGATCACCTTTTTGGGTTCTATTTGAGAGAGAAAACAGGCAAACAAGCTGTTCTGATAATCTTTGTGATTTGTTCTTCTTTGCTTGCTAATGTAGCTAACCATAGCATTTTCTTTAGAAAAATTGATCATTCTCCTTGTTTGAATAGCTGAATTTATGTCTCCAATAATCTGGTCTTTAGGATGATCCTTGTAAATTCTAGTTGAGGGAATAGGACTGACATTCATGGTGGTTTCCAAATTGTTGAGGTCAGCCTCTACACCCACATCTTCATCATCATATGCACCTCTAAAGATATCAGAAGAATCCTCCAAATTAGGCATAAGTCGATCTATTGGAAGATCATTATTGTCAAAACTTTGCTCAACAACAATAACAGATGGACGAACAGTACTAAGTCTGTTAGTGCTGTTAGTGATAGAAGCCTTCCTTGACCAACCAATCTTTCAGTTTCTTGATCAAATTGTTTTAAGAGGTTCTTCTTGATTTCTAACATCTTTCTCATGACCATTTTTATCACCATCTTTTGCTGGATACTGAGCATCATTCTTATTTCCAGCATCATCAACAAACTCATCATCTGAGCTCTTTGAACCTTGAGAATTAGAAGTCAAAAATGGTAGTAGAATATATTCATGATTAGATGCTTTCTCCTATCCAGTATGCATTGCATTAACATTTGTCTCTATACCTGCATCATCATTAGTTTGATTTCCTGCAAAAACTGGGTCATAATTCATAGATTTTATCAGTGAATCAATATCAAAGAGCCATTGTGGACCATTTCCTGCAACATTAGGTTTATTTTCAAGAAATTTAATATGTAGGTTCTCTTCAAATTTCTTGGTTCTAGTGTTAAATACCCTAAATGCCTTACTATTTACAAAGTATCCAACCAAGAACCCCTCATCAACCTTCCCTTCAAACTTGCCTAGATGATCTAAGGTATTCAAGATAGTAACAGGGCACCCAAAAGGTCTCATGAAGTCTGGATTTGGTGATCTACCAATTAAAAGTTCATATGGTGTCTTGTTATAAGGCTTTGTTATCAAAACTCTATTCTAAACATAGCAAGCAGTATTAATTGCTTCAGCCCAAAATGTAGTAGGTAGTAGTGAATCTGCTAGCATAGTCCTAGCTGCCTTTATTAGTGTTCTATTCTTTCTTTCAGCTACTCCATTTTGTTGTGGAGTCCTAGCAACACTAAATTCTCTCTTGATTCCTTTCATCTGACAGAACTGATTCATTTCACTATTCTTAAACTCAGTTCCATTGTCACACCTGATAATTTTAACCTTAAGATTTATTTGGTTTTCTATGCCTGTGATAAAAGTTTTAAATATTCCACTAGTCTCATCCTTAGAGGCTAAAAAGAAAACCCAACTAAACCTACTAAAGTCATTGATAAGTGTAAAATACACATATCCGTTTGTATCTAAAATACCCCAATTAAACCCAAAACAGACCAAAAATGGCAAAAATATGCTTGTATTTGTGTTTTGTGTGTGCAGGTATGGATAAGTCAAAAATCACAAGATTACAGTCAAAAACGAGCAAGCACGGACACGAGAATCAGAAGAGTACAAAGCCGAAGCTCCAAAGCCCAAATCCTTAGCTAAAGTCCTTTTGTAACATCTCCAGGGACCAATCTTGCAAATACCGAAAGTTCTTTATAACTTGTAAGAGAGGGACTGAAAATGTAAAAAGGCCAAACTCCAACAGTTTTAACTGTCCAAAGTAGGCGGGAAACCCTTTTTACTATTCATCGTCTTCCCCGTTTTCACCCCATGGTAAAACAAAGGGCAAATGAAAATTAAAGGGTACGGAAGACAATTCAAGGTCTCTCTTACAAGATGGCAGGGATAATTTAGTCAAATCAAGGGGATACTTATCCTAGGTCAAGCTCAATGCCACATCAATCAAAGAAAGAAGCACAAA
>BQNB010024579.1:0-60557 GCA_026074375.1 Tanacetum coccineum
TATTCCTAACTGCTTCTTGTATCCTCTTCATCATCAGGGCTATCTTGAAAGTCCTTGACAATAGAGGAAGAGAAGAAAGCAGTTGACAGAGGTGTTGCAGAGATAAGAGATTTATTCTTTTCAGTCTCATAAATACTGTCTATGAGGTTTTCTACATATTTGAGTTTACCAAATAGAGAAGCAAGCTTATAATCTTTCACATGATTTGTGTTTCTGAGACTTGGCAGAAGCTTAGCCACTTCTTTGGTAACCCATTTATAAAACTAGTATTTATTTCAAGCTATGAAAATTTGATGCCATCATTTACTAACTCATTCATCAAAGCTTTGTATCTAGTGAAAGTTTGTGTTAGAGATTCACCTTCTTTGAATTTAAAGGTGTTATAGCACAATTTTAGGTCCATGAACCTACTTTCTTTCACATCAGAAGGGACCTCATGATATAATAACAGGTCATCCCATGTTGATTTAGCTATTAATAGTTTATGACATAGTTCATTTGGTCATCTCGAAGAACAAACATAATGAGACTTTTGAGTCGCTGATCTAAGTTAGAAGCCTTTCTCTCATCTCCAGTCTATTGATTCTCTGGCTTTCTTTGACCAACTGTCATGGGGATAAAAGGACCGTTTTTGATGATATTTTTAAATTAAGGTTCAATACCAATGATGTGGCACATGAACCTCTTTTTCCAATTGGTGAAATTTTCCACCTTTAGTACAGGAGCTGCATTTAACTGGCCACCCCTATATTTAAGAGTCTGTGGTACTTCTACTGCTGCCATTTAAGATGTTTCTTGATTTTAAAAATCTTTGAGCCTTTATATATCCTTTTAAAGGGATTTTATAAACTAGAAGGCTTTGATACCACTTGTTGGTCCCTTAGAATTTGATATAAGGTTTATCAACTTTAAACTAATCAGATTCCATAGCAACAAAGTGAGTTTTAAACAAATATATATAAACAATTTAAAGAACAAGTTTAAAACACACAAAAGTACTTTTCAACGTATAGGTCTTTTGCATCTAGAAATCAAATAAAGAATCTATGACACACCTTGCTTTGTGGAATAGCACAGGTGGTTTTGAATGACATTGGTGTTGTTATCTCTTCGAACTTAAACTTTAACCTATGTTAAGATTTTAAGAAAACAAACTTGTTATGACCAAAACTGAAGCTTTAGCTTTCAGTGGTACGAGTCAGTTTGTTTGAGAGATAAATGAACTCTTCAATGTGTTTTTACATTAATCGGAAGAGATAAGATTTACTCTGGGAATCTCTTTCCTTTTATAGGCAAAGAGATTAGGGTTTACAAGTTAACCTAGTACGCGAGTGACACATCTAATAGGTGGTTGAGATAACATTAAATGTTGACATGCTTTAGAGTACCAGGTACAGTCCTATGAGGAAAAGAGAATGTACTTCTCTGCTGACTTTAGAAGCACCTTTTCCAAGGGGATTGCTTTATTCCTTTTGGCATAAAGTAATCTTTTTCCTACCTTGTAAACCTTTTCAAAGTGAAACTTATGTTTCAGCTTCAGTTAAGGAGATAGACTACGTTCAGCTTGGAATTGTCAACCAAGCTGAACTGAAGCTCCAACCAAGGGCCTTGTTCAGTTTCTGTACCGCTGCATACACTGAAGTGAAGATACTTCCCAATCCTCTAAGAACCTGAAGAGTTGATGCTGAAGGAACTTCAGAATCTCAAACTGAACTACTTTAGCTTGAGTAACTTAGGGGATTTTATGTTTAAATCTACTAAAATACTGAAGGGCTCAGGAACTGAACCCAACATGAGTTAAATCGATTATCTGAATATTTTGGTAAATGTTTTGTCCCATAACAAGAACTGTCTGATGAACAAGCTTTTCGGTTACAAACTTCACACCCTAATACTAACAAATCTGCTTCTTCGCCTGTCAAAATTGAGGCTCCTCGGGAACTTCCTTAGGTAATCCTGGTTAATACAAGCCTTAAAAAGCTTAAATACCATCTTGGCCAATTTGACAATGTTGTGAAAAAGCAGATCACACCTGATGCTTTAACAGAAGAGGAATAGGGGTTTGAATACACTAAAGTTGTTTTTCTAAAAGAAATAATTCCATTTGTAAAGAACTTAAAAGACATATGCAATGTTTTTAATAAAGATCTTTTAAATGAGGTAACAGAAGTACAAACAGTTTTTAACCAGATGGAAGCTGCTGATCAACAGTATCATGTAGACAAACAGTGTTTTGAAATTTAAAAGAAACAATTTTTGTTTGAAAATGATCCACTCTTGGATCTAATCATTTCTCAAGATATTGTGAATATTGTTGTGAATTCTTAGTTGGATAAAAATACTTCTTTGAATGTGAAATCTTTTGTTGCAATGAATGGTTCTGTGAATTATGTAGAAATGTGCAACAAGTGTTTGGAACTTGAAGTTGAGCTTATCAAACAACACAAAATGGTTGAAAAGATGAGTATAATAGACTTTCGAAAAGCTTTTCTACACTTAAACAACACTGCATTTCTATTGAACTTGCAATGCAACTCAACAAAGAAATTTTCAAAAGAATAACACATCTGTGAACCAAACTGAACCTTCATTTGATCAATTGTTTGAATTAAACAATTTGAAAGTTGAGCTTCAAGCAAAAGACACGACAATCAAGAAGTTGAAAGCACATATTAAGCGTGTCAATGAAACTTCTACCAGTGAAAGTGTGAAAAAGGACTTTGGTGAAATTGAGACTATCAACATTTAACTGGAATATAGGGTGACAAAACTAATTGCTGAGAATGAGCATTTGAAACAGACTTATAAATAACTTTATAATTCAATTAAACCATCACGTGTTCGTCCTAAAGAACACACTGACTTTTTGGTTAATCAATTAAATCAAAAGTCTGTTCAAGTTACTGATTTAAATGCTCAACTTCAAGAAAAAGTGGTTGTCATAACAACATTAAAAAATGATCTTAGGAAATTAAAAGGAAATAAAATTGCTGATAATGAAGCCCAAATGTCAAACGCTACCACTATTGCTCTAGGAATGTATAAGCTTGACCTAATAAATTTTGGCTCCTAAGGTTAAGAATAACAGGGAAGCTCACGAATACTACCTTAAGCATACTATAGAACAAGTTGCTATTCTTAGGGAGGTAGTTAAACAAGCTAAATTACAAAACCCTTTAAATAGTGCATCTTACTTAGCCTGTATGTATGTTAAGCTGATTCAAGAGTTGTTAGGTTATGTTAGAGATACTTGCCTTGACATTCACAAACCTAGTGATAAATTATTTATGGTCACGCCTATTAACAAGAAGAAAATAGTTCGATTTGCTGACACTGTCAAATCATCAGACAACATTCCCAAAGTAACTAACAGACCTCTATTGTCTTCTACAGGAGTAAACCCTTCTACTAGTGCTAGCGGATCAAAGCCTTCAGGCAATACAAAGAATGATAGGATTTTGCAAACACCAAGTAGTAATGAGAAGAATAAAGTAGAAGTCCAATCTAAGAAAGTTAAATCTAATTTGAATAAAATGAACCATGTTTCTAAAAATGTCTGTAATAAACATGTTAAGCATCCTATTAAGGGTGCTAAGGCTCTTTATTCTGTATGCAATGCATGTTTGTTTGATGCTAATCATGCTATGTGTTTAATTAATCATGTAAATAGTATGAATGTGCGTGCTAAATATGACTCTAAGAAAAATAAAAAGAGAAAAGAATGGAAACCTACTAGTAAAGTGTTTAACTCTGTTAGATATAAATGGAAACCCACTGGAAGGACTGTCACCTTAGTTGGAAATGCGTGCACTTTAACTAGGTTAACCGCCACTAATAAAGTGCCTCTTAGGATTCCCATTCCTCTTGAAGTAGTTCCACCAAAACATGTAGTAACTAGAGTATATACTAGAATGACTGCTTCTTGTATCCTCTTCATCATCAGGACTATCTTGAAAGTCCTGGACAATAGAGGAAGAGAAGAAAGCAGTTGACAGAGGTGTTGCAGAGACAAGAGATTTGTTCTTTTCAGTCTCATAAATACTGTCTATAAGGTTTTCTTCATATTTGAGTTTACCAAATAGAGAAGCAAGCTCAGAATATTTCACATTGTTTGTGTTTCTGAGACTTTGGCAGAAACTTAGCCAATTCTTTGGTAACCCATTTATAAAACCAGTATTTATCATCATGCTTTAAAAGTTTGATGCTATTCATTTTAACTCATTCATCAAAGCTTTGTATCTGGTGAAAGTTTGTGTTAGAGATTCACCTTCTTTGAATTTGAAGGTGTTATAGCATAATTTCAGGTCCATGACCCTACTTTCTTTCACATAAGAGGGACCTCATGATACAACATCAGGTCATCCCATGTTGATTTAGCTGTTAAACAGTTTATGACAAAGTTCATTTGGTCATCTAGAAGAACAGACATGATGAGACTTTTGAGTCGCTGATCTAAGTTAGCAGCCTTTCTCTCATCTCCAGTCCATTGATTTCCTGGCTTCCTTTTGACAAGATTGTTCATGGGGTTATTAAGGACCCGTTTTTGATGATATTTCATAATGAGGTTCAATACCAACAATGTGGCACATGAACCACTTTTTCTAATTGGTAAAATTTTCCACCTCTAGTACAGGAGCTGCATTTAACTGGCCACCTCTGTATTCAAGAGTCTATGGTAATTCTATTGCTGCCATTTAAGATGGATCTTGATTTTAAAAATCTTGAGCCTTTATATATCCTTCTTAAAGGGATTTTATAAACCCGAAGGCTCTGATCCCACTTGTTGGTCCCTTAGAATCTGATATAAGGTTTATCAACTTTAAACTAATCAGATTCCAAAGCAACAAAGTCAGTTTTAAACAAATATATATAAACAATATAAAGAATGAGTTTAAAACACACAGAAGTACTTTTCAACGTATAGTCTTTTGTTAGAATCAAATAAAGAATCTATGACACACCTTGCTTGTGGAATAGCAAGGGTGGTATTGTTCAGTTTCTGGTGTTGTTTTTTAAATTAACTCATTGTTTTGTGATATTATGATGATTGATTTTTGATTGTGCTTGATTGAAACCTTTTGTGTTTTTGTTGAATGACATTTATGTTGAATTTGTGTTTCTGAATGACAATTGGGGTGTTATCTCCTTCGAACTTAAACTTTAACCTATGTTAAGACTTTAAGAAAACAAACTTGTTATGACCAAAACTAAAGCTTTAGCTTTCAGTGGTACGAGTCAGTTTGTTTGAGAGATAAATGAACTCTTCAATGTGTTTTTACATTAATTGGAAGAGATAAGATTTACTTTGGGAATCTCTTTCCTTTTATAGGCAAAGAGATTAGGGTTTACAAGTTAACCTAGTACGCGAGTGACACATCTAATGGGTGGTTGAGATAACATTAAATGTTGACATGCTTTAAAGTACCAGGTACAGTCCTATGAGGAAAAGAGAATGCTTTTTGCTGACTTTTGAAGCACTGTTCCATGGGGAATGCTTTATTCTTTTGGCATAAAGTAATCTTTTTACCTACCTTGTATACCTTGTTCAAAGTGGAAACTTTTGTTTCTAGCTTCTGTTAAGGAGAAGACTAGTTCAGCTTGGAATTTCAAACCAAGCTGATGAATGAAGCTTCCAAACCAAGGGCCTTGTTCAGTTTCTGTACCGCTGCATACACTGAAGTGAAGATACTTCCCAATCCTCTAAGAACCTGAAGAGTTGATGCTGAAGGAACTTCAGAATCTCAAACTGAACTACTTTAGCTTGAGTAACTTAGGGGATTTTATGTTTTATTTACTAATATACTGAAGGGATAGGAACTGAACCAACATGGGGGGGTAGGTTAATACGATTATATTGAATATTTTGTATATGTTTTGTCCTAACTAAGAACTGTATCGACTCGAACAAGATTTTACCGGTTTCAAATCTTCAAACCATTAATACTAACTAAATCTGCTTCTTCGCTGTCAAAATTGATTCTAAGATAAATTGTATTACCTAGTTTATTTGATTAGAAGGTTACTGGGCTTGGGCTCCTCGGGAACTTCCTTAGGTAATCCTGGTTAATACAAGCCTTAAAAAGCTTAAATACCATCTTGGCCAATTTGACAATGTTGTGAAAAAGCAGATCACACCTGATGCTTTAACAGAAGAGGAATAGGGGTTTGATGAATTCACTAAGTTGTTTTTCTAAAGAAAATAATTCCATTTGTAAAGAACATAAAAGAATATTGCAATGTTTTTAATAAAGATCTTTTAATTGATGGTAACAGAAGTAAAACAGTTTAGTAACCAGATGAAGCCTGCTGTATCAACAGTTGATCATGTAGACAAAAAGTGTTTTTGAAAATTTAAAAGAAACAATCTTTTGTTTTGAAAATGATCCACTCTTTGGAATCTAATCATTCTCAAAGATATTGTGAATATTGTTCGTGAATTCTTAGTTGGGATAAAAAATACTTCTTTGAATGTGAAATTTTTCGATGCAAATGAATGGTTCTGTGTGATATTATGTAGAAATGTGATACAAGTGTTTGGAAATGAATGTTGAGATTATAAAACAACCACAAAAGGGTTGAAAAGATGAGTATAATGAGACTTTCGAATGCTTTTTCTACACTTAAAATAACCAATGCCATTTCTATTGAACTGTGCAATGCAAATCAAAAAAAGATATTTCAAAAGAATAAACATCTTGTGACCAAACTTGAACCTTCTTTTGATCAATTGCTTGAATTAACACTATTTGAAAGTTGAGCTTCAAGCAAGAGTATACGAGACAATCAAAAGTTGAAAGCACATTTTAAGGTGTCATGAAACTTCTACAGTGAAGTGTGAAAAAAGGACTTTTGGTGAAATTGGAATATCTAACTTTAACTGGAATATAGGGTGACAAAATAATTGCTGAGAATGAGCATTTGAAACAGACTTATAAATAACTTTATAATTCAATTAAACCATCACGTGTTCGTCCTAAAGAACACACTGACTTTTTGGTTAATCAATTAAATCAAAAGTCTGTTCAAGTTACTGATTTAAATGCTCAACTTCAGAAAAAGTGGTTGATCATAAACAACATTAAAAAATGATATAGGAAATTAAAGGAAATAAATTGCTGATAATGAAGCCAAAGGTTCAAACGCTACCACTATTGCTCTTGGAATGTATAAGCGTGACAATAATTTATTTTGGCTTCTATGGTTAAGAATAACAGGGGAAGCTCTCGAATACTTCACTTAAGCTACTATAGATATTCAATCATATAAAAATGTTGCTATTCTTAGGGAGGTTGTTTAAAAAGCTAAATCTACAAAAACCCTGTAAAATAGTCATCTCTACGTAGCATGTATGTATGTTAAGTGATTCAAGTGTTGTTAGGTTATGTTTGTGCTACTTGCCTCTGGACATTCACAAACCTGGTGATAAATTAATCTATGGTCACGCCTATTCTTTTTAACAAGAAGAAAAATAGTTCGATTTGCTGAAACTGTAATTCATCAGACAACATTCCCAATGTACTAACAGACCTCTCTTTGTCTTCTACAGGGAGTAACCATTTATAGTCGCTAGCGGATCAAAGCCTTCAGCAATTACAAAAGAATGATAGGTTTTTGCAAAACAACTAAGTAGTAATGAGAAGAATTAAGTAGAAGTCCATCTAAGAAAGTTAAATTATTTTGAATAAAAAATGAACCCATGTTTCTATAACGGTTCTGTATTATAAATGTTAAGAATCCTTTTAAGGGTGCTAAGGCTCTTTTTTATGTTTGCAATTTGATGGTTTGTTTTGATGCTATATCATGCTATGTGTTTTATTGATTCATGTAAAATAGTATGAATGTGCGTGTAAATATGACTCTAAGAAAAAATAAAAAGTGAAAAGATAGAAACCTACTTGATAAAGTGTTTAATTGTTAGATATAAATGGGAAACCCACAGGAAGGATGTCTCTTAGTTGGAAATGCGTGGTTATGACCACTAATAAAGTGCCTCTTAGGATTCCCATTCCTCTTGAAGTAGTTCCACCAAAACATGTAGTAACTAGAGTATATACCAGAAGACCTAAAGTACCTAAGTCTGTTCAAAATTGAAAACCTAAGGTGGCAAAATCTATGACTGCTAACAGAATGAAACGGGTACCTTTTGGGGATGCGATGAATCATCGAACGTTACAGATAGTAGAAACGAGACTCCGTCCTCGGACATTTAGAGACTTATACAAACATACTCACGTGACTACACTTTCTTTGTGATGATTTCACTATTAAGAGATTTTTTTAACGCGGTTATACCAGCCATAAGATTTGTAATGGTATTTTTTTTATATACCCATTTTGATGGATTAAATATTCTAGTCAAACCTAGCCAAAACTTTTGTTATTCCGAGGAGTGTTGAAACATCAAACGTTGCTGAATGAAGTTAGCAGCATCTTGTTTAGAACTGGGCTATTAAATCTTAAATCTTTTCTTGGTCACTCAATCGGATAACACAAATTAAATCTCGGGACGAGATTTCTTTAAGGGGTAGGTACTGTAACATCCGAGAAATTTTGAAATTTTAAAAGACTATTTTAACCTTTGACTTTTCGAGTCTGACTTGACTTTCTGATTTTTGACGTTTTTATTGTCTAATAAAAGCAATTACCGCATGACCGGTAAAATTTTCGGAACGTATTTAAATAATAAATTATATTTATTATTACACACCGTGAGTACAAAGTTATTTTAACTTATTTGATTCGAAAACGAAAAAGGATATATATTAATTCATAGTTGATTTGTCAAAAACGAACCACTAAATCATGTTTTCACGATTCGGACCCTAAAGCAATTTGATGTAAAACGATATTCCAGACAACTTTTCAGTCTTACCCGAGACCTGGAAACAATCAGAAAGTGCCTGAAATGCCCTCGCAAGGTTTAAAAACGAGAAAATAATTAAATTATATTTAATTAACACTTTTTATTAAATAAAAATATTTAATAAACTGGTCATCATTTTATTTGAAAACGTTTAATTGTAACGCGAATATTCGAGTTGAAATCCATTTTTATTTCGGACAAGGCGTAACCGGGTCACTAAATAAATAACAAATATTTTTAGAAATGTTATAAAAATATATTTATGAAATGCTATCAAGTGAATACTCATTTTTATCAGAAAAATTATTTGGAAAACAATGGCGCAAGTTTCGTATTTTAATTCCTCCGTTAAGTACCTCAAACGAGTCCCGAACCAATACTTTACAAAATTTACACCTTTGGTCCCTATGAAAATAATTACAGCATTGACCCTAAACTACTAAACACTTGTCACCTTGTTTTTAAGGTTTCTAGTATAAATAGAAAGTTATATAGGGTTCCATTCATTTCTTACACAAACCTAGCCTCATCTTCATCCTCTCCCTCTCTCTATAACAATTATCCGGCGCCACCATTTTTTCCGGCCACCATATCCGGCCAGCAGCCGCCACATCCTCACCTCTACCTCCACGTCATCATCACTCCCTTCATCTCTAAATGAGCACCACCACATCACCCCGTCACCATCTCATTCGAACACCATCTTTTTTATATATCATCATCACCACCGACGCACCCCTCACCACCTCGTCATCTCCATCTCTCAGCCGCCACCAATAAGGGTGCGGTTGGAATTGTATCACCCGAAAAAGGGGTGCGTTTGGCTGTGAAAAGTCACAGCTAGAGTGCGGGTGGTTTGTGTTATAAAAAGCACCTAGGGTGCGTGGGTTTATGGAACCACCCAGCCGGGTGCGTTTGGTTCTTCACCACCAAAAAGGGGGCGTTTGATTCGGATAAATAAAGTACACCAGGGTGCGTTGGGTTTCTAGTCGGCACCATAGGGATGTGGTTGGTTTGGCAGCACCTCGGGTGCGTTTGGTTCGGTGGACAGCAGCCCCAAAGGGGCGTTGGTTTGGTTTGTTTGGTTTTTCATTAGACTAGGGTGCGTGTAGTTTGTGTCGAGCATCAAGGAGAGTGTCGGATCCGGTTGGTTTGGGTTGAGCCGGGTTGACAGCCACCTTTAGGGTGCGTCGGGTTGGCGGCCAAACGGCACAAGGGTGCGTTTGGCTGGCTGTGTAGCAACCACAAGGGCGTTTGGCTGCAAATACAACAAAAAGGGTGTGTTTGATTTGACAAACAACAGTCGAGCGTGTTTGGTTTAATTGTTATAACAAGATTAGGGGTGGTTGTGTTGCGGTTGACTGATTAGGGGCGTTTGGTTGTGGTAATTAGCCGTAGAGTGCGTTTGGTTTATAAGGGAGCAGATTAGGGTGCGTTTGGCTGGTTCCCACAGTAGGGTGCGTTTGGCTGTGGGTTTAGCAACGAAAAGATGTGTTTGGTTTAGCGAATCAACGAGGAAACGACGAGGGTTTGTTTGGTTTATATATCAGAACGACAAATAAAAATAACTTAAGTTTTAATAAATATTAAAACTGGATAAATATTATTTGGTGGTTTTTAATCGGTTAAATAAATATAATCCTTAATAATTGTTTTAATTTAAATATAAGGGTGTATATATATATTATATCTAAACACGCGGGCATTTGAAATATTGAAACGCGATTGATTTCACTATATATTCATTTACTGAAAACGTTTAGTTTTGCGAAAATGGAAAACGATTTACGAACGGAAAAGTCATGACGAAAATTTATATAATTTTCTATATTCACGATTTACTAAAACTTTATTAATTTAGAGAAACGATAAAAGAAATTAAGATATGTTTTAAGATATATTAAATGGTATTATACAATAACCTGGACAACGAGCGAAAACTATACTTTTACAATAAGGCGAAGTGTTTTAGACACGACCTGTTAACGAA
Source organism: Tanacetum coccineum (assembly GCA_026074375.1). Lineage (NCBI taxonomy): Eukaryota > Viridiplantae > Streptophyta > Magnoliopsida > Asterales > Asteraceae > Tanacetum > Tanacetum coccineum. Next base: position 10,854 of record BQNB010024579.1, read on the forward strand.
ATGAAACATAATTTATAAAATATTAAATTATATTTTATAATGGTTATAAACGGTTACCAACTTCGGTTGTTTAAGTTATAATAGTAAGATACGTGTCAACTTTTATTCAAAGTCTTTTGTTAATTAAATTGGAGTCAAACTAATTTGGTTTAATTAACAACTCGCATTTATTATATAAGACCTGCAAGATATTATATACTTTTCATAAATCTTTGGATTGATCGTTTTTGTGATATAATTTACGGTAAGAATTATATAAGGGTTATTTTTCATAAGAAGTATATAACGAATATATATTACACGCTTTGCGTATATTTTCAAATTATTTATTTAACCAACCACCAAACTATTACAACTTTAAATCTAAATCTTTTATCAACGTGTCGCGTTGACATAACAATTCATCGGGAAACCCAAACGCATTACCCTAGGCTAGTGAGACTTAGCCGTTAAGATAAGCTGCAACTTCTTGGTCGAGCCGTTTCAGTTTCCGTTTCGTCTTGTACTCAATGTGTACATTCCCGCCAATCGTTCTTCATCATCGATGTGAGTTTATAGCCCCTCTTTCACTTGTTTTACATTTACTTTACAAATCTCGGGGGAGAATACATGCTCAATACAACTTGTTTACATATTCGTTTACAATATCTTTTACATACTATTCTACATACTTGGTTTACATACTTGATTTTTGCAATTCATTACAAACACATTTACATGATTGATTTCAAATCGGTTTACATACTTCAAGATTGCATAGCTCGCTATGGGATACATTATTTGACTTTATTTTTGGTCACAAATGCATATTTACATTTGTAATGGGATTTTGGAAATCACGATTGGTTTGGCGCCTGCGGGGCAGCAAGCATTACATTGCCGGGTGTTGCAGATGGAAACACCATGATGGGAACATATTATTTGTTTCACTGCCGAATTCGGGTACATACAACAAGTCTACCGTCAAAGTGTCATGAACTGTAAATCACTTGGGGTGGGCGCGAATGTTATGAAATAGATCTATTTGGGATTGATAATCCCGTTCGAGTGATTAGCGATCACTTGGCAAACGAAGGTTATAGCATGTTGTCTGCGCGTATGTTATGAAATAGATCTATTCGGGATTGGTCAATTCCCGTTCGGGTGATTAGCTTCAGTAGACAGGATTAAACGAGATATAACATGTCGGAATTCATGTCTGGGGACTACAGGGCCGCCTCACTCTCCGCTCTCACTGCTCTTTGATTTTGGTGACGTTTGAGAGTGATGTGGTGTGATAGTGTGTGTAGTGGTGGTAACAATTCTTTGGAGATGAGTTGGTACTTTTGGTAACATTAAAATGGGTCAGTCGCCCCTCGCTCTTTTATAAACATTTTTTATGTGGCTCCTGCTCGTCTCCGTCTACAGTGGAACCTAAATATATTTGTTAAACTTACATTCATCTTTTAAACCAATCTATGAACTCACCAACTTTATTGTTGACACTTTTAAGAATGTTTTTCTCAGGTGGTGATTAGATGCTTGGATGATTTGATGTGCATTGAGTCTTTACATTCAAGTTTTTTCATGGTGATGCAATTATGGGACACACTTATATTTGATTTAAGAAAATCAACGAGATTGTTTAAAAGACACATTTAGAGGTCGTTCTCTTGTATCTTGTGTATTGTATTATGAAGTAAGACCCTGACATATTTCCACTGAGCCATAGTCTTTAGGGGTGTTACATTATATATATATATATGTAAGTATGGGTATTTATATATTCATATATATGTTATTTACTATATGTGTATATATATATATATATATATATATATCTATATATATATATATATATATATATATAGATATATATATATATATATATATATATATATTGGTATGTTTGACAAAAATAATAGTTACTGTAACCATGGTTGTTAAGATCCCGATCTTGATCTTAGGATCTTACGATTTTACGATACTGCAAAGCAAAAACCATCCGGATCCTACATATGATATTTGAATGATTAAGATCTTATAGGATCCCGATCTTGACTATATGATCTTAAGATCTACTCCGATTCGATCCTACTTTTCTTGAGCCACACACTAAAAAACTATAAATTTATGAGTTGTGTTTCGTAGAATTTTAAAAACAACATGTTCATCTTCTTAAACATTCATAATCATAATTTAGGACAATATTTATATGAAACATTGATGTAATTTTGTGTTTATGATATATAATAATTTGTAGATTTATATAATATTACAAAGACTATTAAGACAATAACATTATAGTAGGATCTTATGATCCCGATCCAACTTTACGATCTTGATCTTGCAAAGACTAAAATGATCCTGGATAGAATCCCGATCTTGAAAACCTTGACTGTAACTGTCGTTGAAGCTGTTGCTGGAGTTGTAAATAAAGATTATAAATAAGGATTATCTTTATAAACTACATGAAGTAACATTTGATTTTTCAGAGATTATGAAATATTTTTTTAATAAACTTTAATAAGTTATGTCTGCCGAACAAAGCTTATATTTTTAGTAGTATTTTTTCTCTTTTAAAAATAAGCATATCTCTCAATAATTTGGTGTACCAAACATACTCATAGTATATACTAACTCATGACATACCTTTGGACAGTTTGGAGTCAACCCCTCAAATTTGTATCAAAACATATTCTCAGAACATTTTCACATACCTCATAATTCTCTATTGGTGTAAGGCCATAAATAACAAAGTCTATCGTAAGGGAATTTGCTAATCGAAGTCATATACCTTTCGAAGGTGTACACTTCTAAGATATTATCACAGAGGCTCTTTATAATCAAGTCAAGCCCACGTGCTACCACCTAGTCAAAGATATCATGCCAAGGTAGGATCGTGAGGCATTATCACTAGCGGTTATCTAAATTCATGACACAACCCCATGATCTCTGGTTTATGTGTAGAAGCTTGCCAGATCTAATTTCCTTCCACTATAAATAGGACGACAGTGATTCAGGTTTGGTTAAATCTATTACTAGTATATTTTCGTACATTATCACTTATACTCTCATCATCACATACTTACTCTCACGTCGGAGATGATTTTCATAAACCAACCACAACGCATCACTTAATGTAGTGTTTATTTTTTAGGTTACCATAGGCATACTAACATTCTCCGATAAATCCTCCAACCACTATTAGTAGGCTTGATAATGCGGTTTACTGCATAATCACTAGCGCCATCCATGAGACCCGCTACTATAAGTCTCATATTTCCTGAGTTTATTACCATAATTCACTAGTAACTACTATTTCGGGATAAAAAAGGAGGAGAAGATACACCCCTCCTGATTTCTTGACCCTAACCCCTTTATAGGTTCCAAACTCAAAGGACCTTCATCTAATAACTGCCTCAACATTCACCACACGAACTCATCACGAAACCCCACCTAAGAACCATGACTCTACATCAGCTAGTCTCGAACCAGTGATTAGTCATACTTTTGTAGAAGCCAATTTCAAAGTCTTAGATTCCTTAATGAAGGAAAGGAAAAGGGAAACACGGTTAGAAGAGGTCAGGTGCTAACTGGAGTACTCTAGCGAAGAGTATGATGAAGAAATAGAGGCAAGACGTCAACCGCGAGGTCCTTCATGAACCAATGAAACAACTTTGGCTCAAAGGGTTGGTTTCCCACCCGTTTGAAGACCAGAGGCTAGAACTATAGGCTTCAAGAGTGTTCGAAAGACCTATGAATAGGTTTGAGCCTACAACATGAGAAATAAGGAGGGAAGAATTAATTAAGAGGACATAGTAGAGCAACACACGGAAATCAAGGGGGCCACAACCACCACTACTTACAAACCACCTTTTTAGAATGAAACTACACAACCTTCACCTCTGATCTTCTCCCCTGCTTATGAAGACACTCAATTTTCGATCAATCCGGTGGAAACCCTACTTCTAATGGTATGTATTCTCCAAAGAGTGTTCTTTTATATCCAGCTAGTTATTTAAACCCTTATGCTCTTTTAAATAACAATAATTCCTATAATCACCCTTTGAATCATTAGCTAACAAATTTAGGGGGAAACCAAACATACGAAGGATATCCTCTCAGTACACACCCATCCTATTCATCCGCCAAACCCACCCAAAGGGCCTACCTGTAATATGCACAACCATAAACGCCTTACTCAGCAGCCGAGTTTGTTGCAATGCATAATGCCTATGGTAGTAATGGCTTCTCTTCAGATCTAGTGAGGTTTATAACCCCTATGTACGTTGATAAAAGAATATCATTTTCCAAATGTATTAAAAGTACCCAGTTTCATAAGGTCTTATGATGGGAAGGGTGACCTGAATAACTACTTACATATGTTCAAAGGTGCAATAAGGATACAGAAGTGGGTAATGCGTATAACATGTCACATGTTCATCTACACACTCTGATACTTTACTCGTATATGATGGAATGGGCAAAAGGAAGGAAGTATAATCAGCGTTGATGACCTGAAGGCTAAATTTCATTTTCATGTTAGCCAATAGAAGAGGTACACAAAACCTACGTGGATGTCTACAACATCAAACAAATGGACGGTGAGAGTACTAGAGCCTTTTCGCACGTAAAAACTATTGTCAACCCAACTCTCCCCGTAATTTCCTATCCGCTTAGTGAAGTCTTTTCGCACCACTCCGAATGTATATGTGTTTGTTGTATGTGTCCATTTTGGTATCTCGTAGCTTTCCTTTAATGTCATATTGACGTCATCATTCCTCATTGTATAAAGATTCTCACATTATCTTATCCATCAAACAATTTCTCTATTAATGTAGTATATAATTTTGACAAATCAAGTTCCTATTGATTTAAATTAAAGTTAAAGTTGTAAAATTAAATTAAAATAAAATAAACCTATTAAGAATGTAAAAATTAAAAGTTTAAAAAAGTATATTAAAATATATATTGAATTAAAGAGCAAAAAGTTTGAAAAAATATAATGAAATTGAATTTCAAAAAAATATATTTAAAAAGATACCACAATTTGAAAATAAAGATGATTTTTAATTAAGATATGACACATGTCGCTCTTTAATGAATTTCCTAAATATGAGATGCATGACCAAGATCGCGTCTCCTTATCTTAATTTTTAATGGATCCCACATTATAATTGCTTTATATAATAGTACATATATACATTGTTTTAAGAAACTATAATTTTCACTGATTAAATATCATTTTATCTAGTAAACTATCTTCATATTGGTTGAAATACAAAGTGGGGACTTATTTTGGGACATTCCAAAATAGTAATGTGGACACTTATTATTGGACTGTATATGTTATTTATATATTTGTATTGGTTAGTGCGTTTGCGTTCTCTTTGAAGAGAGCTTCAAAACAAGCTATAGTGTGTACAAAATTAAGTTAATATGAGCGAGATATCGTGTCAAAAAGTGAGACACTTCAAACACAAAAATAGAAATTTAAACTTTGAGAACAAGTTATACATATTCGGTTTTATATTTATGGAAAATTTCCAAACTGGTTTTAAAAGGAAACAGATTTGCAAATCGGTTTATATTTAGCAGTATTTTTTTTGTTAAATAAGATAGTTTTTCACAATAAATTAAGCAATTCTCACATTCGTTTAGAACACAAAAACAAACTTTACTCCATATAGATGATTAACAGCAAGTTTCGTTCAAGAGCACGTCATAGTTTCATGATCGTTCAGGCAAGTTTTTCACGTCCAACAATACTTTTGCTTTGGCAGTACCTTGAGAAACAGAAGACTAAGGTTGAACATGAGCCTCGTGCCTGGACCTTTAACTGCTTACTTTTATTTATCGTTTAATAAAAGTCCATGTTTAGCTTCTTTCCCATTGTGTTTGTATTTAATTTTATCTTCTTTAATTACTGTTTGTTTTATTATTGTTTATTGCAATATAATTTTATTAATAAAACTGCAATTGTTTTCTTGCACTATTAAAATTGATTATGTGTAACATTATTATAAACCTTTTGTTATGATCGGATCAGTTAGATTAACAGATGCTATATACAAACTATTTTTGTCTCAAAAGCAAGATTGTGTTTCTTTGAAAAATCAATTTTTTTAAACATAATTTTATTTAACAAATTTGGCATTATACATTTAAAACGATTATAAAGCTGTCATTTTTATCAGTTTATATTGAAACCAAGATTGTGTCTTCTTTTGAAATTGATCTGTTTAGTTTAGTTATTACATAAAAACCTAGTGATGCGGCGGGTTGCAACACAAAAGTTTTACAACCCTCTTAGGCAGAGTACCTAACTATCGTAGTGTAGTATAAGCAAGACTCGGGGGGTTATAATCGTTCTCTAGGGGAATAGTGAGTTAGGTTCGAATTATACGCTACTAGGGTCTAAAGGTTCAGGGAAGAGCATTTTTATATTTTTATGTTTTTTAGAAAGCAAGTAAATTCTCGAGTTTTGAAGAGGGGGTTTTAAACTAAACTACTAACTACTCCTAGATGCAAAAATGTAAATTGTTAGGAAACTCATATAGGTAAACAAACGTGTCTACTTAATCTTGCACTACTCCCTCGTTGCTCTCTCTAATATATTGCCCGTCACCCTCGTTAGTGTAATGTGTAAGTATTCCTCTAATTCAGCAGGGTGTTAGTCAAGCTCGCGTTCTACGTGACAACCTAGTCGAGCGTTACGTGTCAAACACGCTCCCTCCCAATAGTCAATCACGCGCTCTAAATACTTAAGAAGGAATCTACCTAAAATTAACTAGTTATAAAGAACTTAGTTGTAGGTTTCATCTGACCTAATATCGTTTCCCTAAAAGTTAATGCTAATGTAATATCTTATAGCTAGTTTTCTAGGGTCTAACGCGCACACCACTAACAAGAAGCAATAAATGAAATATTACAAACTAGGTTTCATACAATCATAAGAAAACACTAATTAATTTAGCCTAATATGTTAATAGAAAGCGAAGAACATATAATCAAACAACACATAGATATATTGAATGATTAAATGGATAAAAAGACTTCACTTAAATTAAATATGTGAGTATGTGAATACAAGAGGGTTAAAAACCCTAAACATCGTCAATAGTACCTGTACTCAAAGTTCTCCTAAGTTTCCACATGAATTTATAAAAATAAAGGGGTTGTATATATAGAAATTGGTAATTGACGGCGTCGCTAGGGCTTTATGACACCGTCAGCCCATAAAGTTTCTTCTTGTAGGCTATTATGACGCCGTCGCTATGCTTGGTGATGTCATCTCTATGCAATCATGATGGCCTCAATATCATTTTGTGAAGCCGTTTTCACCCACTAAGAAGTCACACTTTTCGTTTAAAAATTTACTTTCTAGGCACTTTTGCTTAAGACGTCAGGATGGGAGTCGCCAGCTTGAAAAGTTGCGGTATTGTCTAGTTTCTTCCTCAAAGTGCTTCCTAAATGCTAAAATAACAAAAAGAAACGATTAAGTACAATATTTGGGCATATTTGCATATTTTTTAAGTTAAATGGCCCCGAAAAAGTGTATAAAATGACACCTCATCAAATACCCCTACACTTGGGATTTGCTTGTCCTCAAGCAAATGAGATTTTCTACCTAATAAATAGCAAAGTCGGGAGCATTTAACCTACTAAATAAAGATAGTTTATAGCACAACCGGTTCAACCTTGTAATTAAAAGCACAAAAATCATATATTAGCACCTCACATAAGTGTCTGAATTCTCTCTTTCACTCGGTGTATAATGAATTATAACAATTATTGGAAACGGGAAAATAAACACTCACTACCTGTCATAACATATAGGTTACCATAAGCTTGATAAATGATCAAAACCTCCACCGCTTTGGCGTAAGCACTTAGGAATTACTATCAAAGAAGTCTTTTAGAATATTGTAACGTTAGGTGTGGGGTAAAGGAAACACGGTTAGGGATAATGGAGGATATTTAACTTTAGCAAGACCCAACAAAAACAAAGAAAATCGTACACAACTGTACATCAAACTCTTTCTTTTCTTTTCTAGACTCTTTCTTGACATAAACAATAGGAGGATGGCAGTTCATATATTCTAACATATTTTTTTGCTTTTTTTTATTTTTTTCTATTTCTTTTTATTTTTTTAATTTTTTTCTCTTTATTTTTTTATTTTTTATATACACTTTTGCCATGCCATCTGCTGAAAATAAATAAATATACATGACTCGGGGTTAATATTGACACCCCTACACTTGAGTTTTTAATAACTCAATAATAACTAACTAATGACCTGAATTAGAAGGATCAACAAACATGGAGTACATTAAGCAAGTATGTGGGTAATAATTTGACTTTCTTCCCCATTTCTCTCCATAAAATAGAAATTCCATGATTCCCAATCGTCCTAAAACTGTTTATACTAACAATGACTCGACTTAGCAACAATGTAATCAAGCAAACAACTAACTAGCGTTAAACAATTATGATAACAATAATATACTAAAAATGAGTACATACAAGGGGGCTAAGGCGATTTGGGTGTAACGTTTAAGTGGATTGTAAACAATGCTCTTCATTAAAAATCAAGAATCCATTGGAAAATTATGAGAACCGCGAAAAGGATAGGCTTAGAGGGGTGTACTAGGGGTATCTTTGTTAGCCTTAATTATATTAAGTCAAACAAGAATGTTATCGGTCTTATAAAGTCAAATTGGGTCTTGTAAAGTAATAGGCTAGTCGGGTATTAACGGGCTTGGAATGTAATCAAATATTGTCCATGTATAGGGTTCAAAGCCCAAGTTAAGCCAAGCCCGACCCATTTAGAAAGCCCATAAGCCAACTAGAAGGCTTAGGTATAAAAGGAACCCTCTCCACACATAGAGAGGGTGTTGGTCATTTGTGTGTGTGTTTTCACATGTGTAAAAGATCCACCATCTCTCTTTTCTTAATCTAATATTCCATTTTTATCTTCCTCTTTTCTTCTTATCTTATTCGACTTATTTGAGCTTATTTGGTTTGCTTATTTGTTGTGTTTGGATTAATAGTGGGATAACATTTGGTATCAATCTCCAAGGGACGGGTTTTGTGATTTGTGGTTGCTTATTAAAGTTTTTTATGACTTGTTATCATTTGGCTTATTTAGTTTACGATTCATTTTTTGTTTGAAAACTCTATTGGGCTATAGATTTTGGGCTTTAAAACAGTCTCAACATGATTTCGTTTATCTTATTTTGTGTAGTGGATTAAAACTCTTCACGTTATATGTCTTTGTTTTGTGTGGTTTTCAAAAAACTTTGTATAAAATTCTTCCCGTCACTTATTATATTAACTTTGACTTATAATAGTGGGAAAATAAATAAACAGTGGCTTATTTGTGGTTCTTTTCGAAGCTCAAAACGTGGTTTATATCTGCTTACTTTTGCTTATATATCTGGGCTTAATAATGAACTGTGCGAAACAAGAGTATTTTTAAAGCGTGCGATATATGTTGTATAAACAGGTTTGTGCGAACCATGTGTAAACATATTCGTGCGAAATATACAAGGGTAACAATCATGCGAAATATATCATTTTGAGGAAACAAAATTCTGGCCAAATTTACATAAGCGTGCGAAAAATGTTAAAGGATTAAGTTCTTGAGCGAAATTTGTATCTCTTGTCAAGCGAAATATGCATTGCAATTGTTAACCGAAATATGGAGGTTAAGATCAAGCGAAACATTACATATACTTGAAACAAACTCTAACAAATTTTCTATACCTCGAGCGAAACATTTATTCCAGCTTCATTGAGCAAAACATGACAATATCTAGCAGTTAAACACGTTCGTTTCGAGTTATTTTGGTTTTTCAGTTTTGAATATCGGTTGATCGCGGGTCTTTTAACCTATACCATCTCAATCGCGGTCCCTCGTAGATCATCGTGGTGTATTTATTTTTTGTCGACGATAAAGAAACGAGCCCACAAGAAGTAAAAATCATTCATGACATTTTTACATATTTTCATCGAAGAAGACAAAGGAAATAAGGAGGGAACGTTTGTTTTCTTAATTAATATTGGAAATTACAATTTAAGCCCCTGGACTTCAAGTCTACTTCATCCCTCATCCTTTGTTGGTTTGTTAACCCTTATTGTTAACTATATTTTACATCGTTAGTCCTTAATTATTACAAATCAGCCGTTAGCCCTTCAAAGTGAACCGCTTCTGCACCATTCATCCTTACAACTTCATTTAACAACCGTAAAGCATTAAACTTGGATTTCAATTGCACCGTTAGTCCTTGTTTTTGTTTTAATCAACCGTTAATTATTTTAAGTTGCAAGTGTGTTCACTGTTCATCGTTTTTAGCTCATCAATCGTCAACAAAAGCTCAAGTTCTTCAACAACAACAATTATTGTTTTACGATTTCTCCTAGATTTTGTAAAATCCCATGAAAGATTCATTCTTTTCTCGGTTTAAATCAAAGACTTGTAAAATCTCGTGAAAGTTAATTGATTTCAATCCAACATCAATCACTTTACCTGCTTAAGATCCGATATCTATTCACAACTTCATCAAAATGTCAAATACCAATTTGCAAACTCAATCATCAAGTGTTCTTCAGAATCACACAGTTTCTTCGTGTTCAACTTCTAACGTTGAAGAGAAGACACAACTTTCAAGAATTAAATGCATGAACAGTCTTCGAGCAATTCAGTCACAAATCAAGTTTCTCACGGAAACTTTACAAGATTTTTTTAACATGCCTATCTTCAAGAGAACTTTCTCTCAAGACTTGGACTTACTAGAAAAGCATCTTACCAAAGAAACAATCTCTCAGACTGATTGCAAGATTACTTTGACAAAACTCAGAACAACGTTTGAAAATGCTTTCAATTCAGAAATTAAAGCGCGTATGCAGAATTATACAAGATATGATGCTCAATCATTTTACGATGCAATGATCTTTAACATGGATTCCCTTAAGAAATACATGCTTGAGTTAACTCTTCATCAACATCGAACTCCACAATTGTTGAAACAAAAGAAGTTGATGTAAACACAAGAAGATCATTCAAATCCAATTCCAGCATTGAATGTTGATTCATTGAAAGTTGATTTAGTTGTCATACAAAACACTTGTTCTAAGAAAGAAAGACAGTATTCAGAAAATGCATCAACAATTTGTAAAGGAATGCAGCTTGAATTCTGAAACAAAAGATGTGCATGCAATCAAATACAAGATGTCAAAAGCAAAAGAAAGATGCATGGCATATTTTCGATCTCTTCATTCACACCTTCAAGTTCTTTCAAAAGATGACTTAAAAGGCACTCGCATCGAACATGGATTCAAACGGGCATTCATGTCACTCTTTGGTCAAGATGTTGATACTTTCACAAGAACAATGCTCCTCAAGTAGCTTCAATACATAATCAACTTGAACAAAGATGAATTTCAAGAACTGGAATCCATGACAGCCTTTTGGGTGGTAAACAACCAGTTCCAAAAGTTCATCGATTCAAAGTTTACATTGGATTATGATAGTCAAATGACAGACACGTACTTTGTTGAATACACTGGAATCGAGGTTCAACATTTCAGAGATACACTACTCCAACACCTGGGTAATGTTAAGAAGTCCGTTGCTGAAAGAACACGTCATCAAAGACAGTATGAAAGAAGGGTGAATAAAAGACAGGTGCAGACGCAAGAGAGTAAGATTGATACGGGTAAAGCATTGGATGCTGATTTGGTTAACACAGAAAGCAATGGAACAGAATCATAAGTCCAAGATGACCGCATCAGGTCAGGGAATGATACAGATGTTGATGATGTAGATATCAGACCCATTTATGATGAAGAGCCAATGGCTGAGGTACAATTGACTGTTGAATGCAATATCTTTGCTATAGGAAAACAGAATACTGAGCAACCTAAAATCATTAATGAAGGTAGGTTTGACCAGTATCCTGAACAATGTCAAGTTAAAAGTCCTATGCTTGATTCATCACCTGATAACCAGACAACTGAATACTCAAAACAATCACTCGAGTCTGAAAATATTTTACTCAAAAAGACTGTTGCCCAATTTCAAAAAGATTTTTCAAGAATGGAAGCACATTGCATTGCTCTCGAACTTAAACATCAAAATCAAGCTTTAAAATCCGGGTAACATGGTCAAATTTTGAATGAAACAAGTAATAAATCCAAGATTAAAAAGGAAATTGATGTACTTGAAACAATGAACATCGAATTAGAACATAGTGTGGCTAAATTACATAAGGAAAATGAGACTTTGAAACAGCATTATAAAGATTTGTATGATTCTATTAAAATTACGAGATCTAAGACTACAGAACAGACAACTTCTTTGCTTGCTAATAATGCTGAATTAAAAGCTCAGATTCAGGAAAAGGTTTTTGCAATTGCTGCTTTAAAAAATGACTTAAGGAAGTTAAAAGGAAATAGTGTAGATACTAAGTTTGATAAAACATCAGTCTTGGGGAAACCGGTTTTACCATCACTAAGAAACCAATCAGTTGTTAGACAACCCAATACGTTTAAATCTGAAAGGGCTTAAATGTCAAAATAATGGTTTGCCTCCCAAGTTGATGTGAATAATAATTTGTCAAAACCAGTCACTCAACATTATTTGCCTAAGAAAATAGAATCCGCCTTTGCAAAACCTGATCGCATGATTACATCTAGCTCATCTAGGAATAGTTCTAAGAACATGCCAAGATCAAGTTCAAATGACATGGTTCATAATCACTATCTAGATGTAGCTAAGAAAAAGATACAAGAAAGAGATAGGAACTCAACAACTAGTGTGACTACTTCTGCTAGATTTCAAAGCACTACTGATGATAGCAAACCAAAACCTAGGAGCAACAATCAAACATCTAGGAGTTTGCCTGTATCTAAGAGTAGTCGCGTTACGATAACGGCTGTGCCCAAAGCAGATCACTCTAAGAGTTCTAGTTCTTTTTCAGATTCTAAAAACTTTGTTTGTTCTACATGTCATAAGTGCGTCTTTAATGCAAATCATGATGCTTGTATAACAAAACTCTTGAAGGAAGTAAATTCATGTGCTAAGATTGAATCCCATCAGACCAGAAACAGTAACAAACCCGTAGATCAAAAGAGTCATACTCAGAAACCTGGTAGGCAGATCTTTATAGGACATAGGTTTTCTCCTAATAAGACTTCCGCTGTGTATGAGAAAACATCTCCTAGATCTGATCTTAGGTGGAAACCCACGGGTAGAAGTTTAAAATATGTTGGTCTTAGGTGGATTCCTACAGGAAAGTTATTCGACTCTTGCACAAGCAAGGTTGACAGTGAACCCCCACATGGTTCAAATGTAGATATCCCTAATATTCATGAATGCAAACAAACTCTAGTTGTAAGTGCAGGTACATCAATCAATGTTCAGAAGAAACAAAGTCTTGATTTAAGTGCAGGTACCCTATGTAATGTCAACAAGGAAAATCTCAGAGTATGGTTGCTGAAAAAGCTAATATCTCAGAAACCATTGTCAACGTGGATTCAAAGATGATGATACAGAAAGATGATGTTTGATTACAACAGATCAAGCCTCGAACCTCAATGTCAAACGACGTTTGAACAAAACGGTTCAAGTCTCGCACCACAATGTGAACAGAAGTTCATCAAGCAGCTAAGACTGTAACAACGTCAAATGAGCTGGATATGCCATTCGGTCGTTTGTTCGACGAATATTTCAATGGAGAAAATCAAGTTGTTTTAAAGTCTTCCGCTATCACTACTACTGATGCATCAAATAAACGTCAACAACAACCTGATTCAACTTCATCCACTTCAACACTAGCTACAACTGTCTCTGCAAATGGAAACTTCGATTTGTAAATATTTTTATTCTCTTTTTTATTTTTGATTTATAAAAAAAATTTGAAAAAGAAAATACAAAAATCTAAAACCAACAAAAAGAAAATAAAAAAATATAAAACCTTGAAAAAAAAATATAAAATCAGAAAACAATTCAAATCAAAAACCATTTTATAAACGTGACATTTCAATCAAAACTAATTACAACTTATCTCTTGGGACGACCCCTCGATTTACCATTCAATACTACCCACGATCTGGTTTTCTCTCTGCCCGTTAAGTGCGTGGTTAGGTAGATCGATTTTATAAATTCAAACTGGTAAAAATATATTTAAAATAGAACATGAATACCTCCTAATATGTGAATAACAATTTGTCAAGACCAGTAACTCAACAACTTATTTGCCTAAGAGAAGAGAATATGTTTTTGCGAAACCTGATCAAGTGATTGCATCTAGCGAATCTAGGAATAGTTCTAAGAACATGCCAAGATTTAGTTCTAATACATGGGTTCATAATCACTATCAAATGAAGCTAGAAAAAAGAATACAAGAAAGAGATAGAACTTGCGCGAAAACACATCGTGCGTCTATGCACTTCTACTACAAGATACAAGCATTAGCTGATAAGTAGCAAACCAAAACCTAGACACTAATCACTCAGACTATAAGTTTCCACTGGTATCCTAATAGTTGTGAGTTTCGGGAACGACAACCCGGTCTATGCCATAGCAGATCACCTCTAAGAGAATTCTACAGAAGTTTCTACTTCTTCACGAATGTGCCAAGCACTTTGTTTGTTCTACATGTCATAAGTGTGTCTTTAATGCAAATCATGATGCTTGTATAATAAAATTCCTAAAAGAAGTGAATTCTCGTGCTAAGATTCAATCCAACAAGACTAGAAACAGTAACAAACCTGTAGAACAGAAAGTCATACTCAAAAAACCGTAAGGCAGATCTTCGCAGGACATAGATTTTCTCCTAATAAGACTTTCGCTGTGTATGAGAAAACATCTCCTAGATTTGATCTTAGGTGGAAACCCAAGGGTAGAATTTTCAAAACTTTTGGTCTTAGGTGGGTTCCTACGGGAAAGATACTTGCTTCTTATACAAGCAAGGATGACAGTGAACCCACACATAGTTCAAATGCAGATATCCCTAATATTCATGAAAGCAAATAAACTCTAGATTTAAGTGTAGGTACATCGATCAATGTTCAGAAGGAATAAAGTTTTGACTTAAGTGCATGTACATCTAACAAGTCAAAAGCTAGATTATCTCAAGATGTTGAAGCTGTAAAAACTTATCCCTCAAGAAACAAGTGGTTGATAGATCAAAACGTATCACAAAAATGAACGTTTGAACAAAACGTCAAGGCCTGCAGCACACAATGTCAACCAAAGAATTCCATAAACAGATATATAGTCATGACATCAATGATTTAAGTTGAAAGTTTATTCGGTCCCTTTTTTCGACAACTAATTTCAATGGAGAGAATCAAGTTGTTCAAAGTTCTTTTCCGTTGTTACTACGTGCTGATGCATCCAATAAAACGTCAACATACAACAACCAAAATTCCAACTTATCTACTTCAACTCCTAGAACAACTGTCACTACAGATGGAACTTCCCATGTAAATATTTTTATTTTTTCTTTATTTTTATTTCTAAATATTTTTGAAAAAAGAAAATACAAAAATATAAAACCAACAAAAAGAAAACTGAAAAATATAAAACCTAGAAAAACAAAACTATAAAAATCTGAAAATTTCAAAAGATACCAAAAAGAATCTTCCGACATTCTCTTTGGATTCGATAACATTTACGTCACCTAGAAATATGATATAAACAATGACACTTGTGTAAATGAAGTTTCAGCAAAGTTCAAAACGTTTCCAAACAATAGCCATTTCTGACTTTATGTATATTTCAGTAATAACTCGACCCGAATCATAGGGAAGGACGCTTCAGAGTGCTTACTCAAAAAAGAAGAAAAGTCCCTTTTATCATGTGATTTTAAAACCGTTGAAACACAATTTTTCAAAAAGAACTTTCATTGCAATTGCTGAAAATATAATTTGTGAATTTTACTTTTTTTTTTTTTATCCTCAAAAGTGGTATTTGTTAAAATTGTGTGTTCAACACTAAAATCCCTTCCTTAAATAAGTTTTAAAAATAGTGGTACTTACAAATTCATTTTATTTGATCAATTTTTTGAGGAGAGCTTTTTAAAACCAAAGCCTTTTAATGTATTTTGGATACATCTCATAAATGTCAATTTTATGTATCAAAAACGTTTCGTGAAATTAAAATGTGTAAATTATAATGTCAATTAATAATAGAAAAAATTACATGTTTCGTCCCTATGGTTTATGTAACACCCCCATTTTTACATATAGCAGCGGAAGCTAATCTGGGGTATTACTTCAAGGGTACAACAGTCATAATCATAGAAAACGAATCAAAAAAGAGGTCGTTTTAGAAAATAAGTTATCATTCCTTATAATTCTACAGAGTTTTTACAAAAGAGAGGTTTCCAAATCAAAAAACACCATTGAATGATACGGTTTTTCCATCTCTTCGTTTCCTCGTCACTCCGTGCCATCGTTACCTAGATTAAAACAAGCTAAAAAGTCCAAACCCAAAGATGAGTGAAATCCATCAGTTTAAGTAATTATAATTTGAATGCAAATGCGATATTAGGTTACATTGATAACTCCCCGTAATTGAAACATAATTTATTATTGCCATTAGCTTCATGAATCCATCCTTTATTATATGATAATATTGCCCCTGCAGCACCTTTGCCAAAATACCCCGCGTGATTTCAAAATGATGGTGCATATGGTTACACGAACTGGGTACTCCAACGGGAGTCCAGCCCAAATAGATCTATCACATCATTCCGCCCGCATTACTACGGAGATAAATTAACGTTCATGATTATGGGGACTGAAAGCAAAGCAGTTACTTAGCAATAAGTAAAATTGAAATAGCAATTTAGAAATAATTGGCATTCATGTTTATAGCATGTATCCCCGTCGCGATTTATAAAAAGATTGAAATGCGAGGCTATGAACTCACCTGAACAGTTATAGGAAAATTGATAGCTAATGTATAGGGAATGATAGTAACGGCTTCAGTACGGCAATCACAGACAACCTGGGTTAATATATGGCAAGTCTTAGTTTGATTGTATCTATAAGTTTGTGGATATCGAATGTTGGTTTTGATATAAAAATTATCATAACACACACGTTCATGGCCATTCATAGGATCAAAGTCGATTTAGTTGAAACGTTTTGTGGAGTCTAGGGCAACTTTAAATCGAAAACCCAACAACTCAGACAGAGCCGAATACCAAGATATAAACAGCATAATATAGAAGCTCCTTAATATTGTGGTATGATATGGGATCGGGACACATATGATTTTTGAAAGCACATCGATGATATAAAATATAAGGATTAAAACATCGAAGCAGTTTTAAGAAAGAAGAAAAAGCAAATGTTATTTAATTCAATATACTGGGGACAATGTATATTAAGCACAGAGGGAGGGCGTTTAACACTGTACAGAGTGGAGAAGGAGCTGGGGTACGGGATGTATTGTAGTAGGGGTCTGAGATGGGTAAGTGTACATATTTATGTAGTATATCTGATTTTTTCGGGTCTCTCGTAATGTTGAACACGAACTTGTCTGTGGTAGCGCTCCCTTTGGCAGTAAGAACATTAGCAAACAATCACGTGCAGAGTGTACATACTTACTAGGGTCTCCCTGGGTTTGCATTATTATGACTTTGGTCCCTCAACTTTTATAAATACCAAGTAAACATTGTACTTTAAAAAGTGACATAATAGACCCCTACAGTTCTAACTTTGATAAAAGTGACACTTAGTCCCTTTTAGGTATAGTTTCTGAAATGTTATACGATATATACCCTTGCATGTATTATAATACAAAATCATGTCCAAATTGCCATGCCAGCTTAATTAACATTTCAATAGTCATTTATAAGTTTAAAATAAACTAAAATAAGAAGTTTAACACAACATTAGTTTAAATTTATCGATTTGTTAAGTAAAATAAAACGGGTCAAAAGTAGGGTTTCAAAATGAAAACACGTGGTTTTTAAGGTCAAATTCTCTTATGACTTATCAAAGTACTTATTTTAATATTATAATAGCTTATTAGGATAGGTTATAACAAAAGTTTACAATTTTAACCCATAGTTTTAAGAAAAACATGAAATTAGGGTTTTAGGTGTACGGTTTTGGATCAAAAAGCCATAACACTTAGGTTTTGAGTTCAAAGCTTTATATTTATGATTTGTAGAAAGAACATAAGAACAATTAAGAATGTTACAAGAGCAGAATAATAAGCTTAGAGAACTTGTTTGAGCTTATAGCTTGGAAACGGTCAGAATCGGACTTTCGTCTTCGTAGGCTAGTAAGTAACGACTCTCGGGCTTCGTTTCTTGGTTTCTTTTGCTTCCTTTCTGTACTTGAGACTTCTTAAGATCTATTAGAAATCATATTGAGCAAATATTTGCTACTATGAAGGGTTATAGAGGAGGAAGTGGGGGATGAAGAAGAATGAACATACTATGCCTCTATTTATACCCATTTGAAGTACAAGAGTAATGCAAGGCTTAGATCTGTATTGACACACATAGAGGGTCTAGGTATGATGTGTAGAAGCTGGAAATCAATGGTGGAGGACTATAAAAATAGCTTGTGATGAGGGTTGTTGGGTGCTTGTTGCCGCGGCTGAAATGGAGCAAAAGAAGGCCATGTGCTTTTTGATTTTGACCTACGGATAAGTCAAAGTAAGGTGCATAACTGCACCTATTATGTCTAGAAGAGGTTTCACATTGGTTATTTGGACTTGGTAGCATTTAGAGGGTCAAAAATGGTCATAGAAGCAACTAGGTTCTATTTTGTGTTTCGACGGTTTCTTCAAATGGTTTAACCAGGTACATTTGTGTTTATTCAATGATACTGGACTGATGAAATAGGTTGTTTAAGGTCCCTGGGATTAAAGTAATTAGCAGAAGATTAGCATTTTCGTTTGGGTAAAACGGATTAGGAATTGAAAAAATGGGAGTACGGGATCAACTATGGCCAATTTAGGGTTTTCTTGAACTTTCTTGGCTTATATTTTGCATACTCTTGTATTAGGAATGATGGAATACAAATCCTAAGGGCTTATATAAAGTATATTAATGGAATTTTTGGTCGTTGGTTTAAGTTTATAATGGTTTCGAGAAATTGAGAAAACGGTCAAAGAACCAATTAGTGCACATTTTAGGGTTACTAGGATATGTTGTACGTACTGGTGAAAGTAAAATGATGAGAGTAATGAAGAAAATAATGTATGAAAAGGATTGATATGATTGTAAAAATAAGTTATTTACAACTTGAATTAAGTTGTTGGTATGGGTTTACAATGGATAAAAGCCAGAAATAGAGGGTCACAGTTTAGAAATCTAGTTTCGATTTAGGGTTTAGTATTAACTATTAGGGTTTTGGAGTGTAAAAAGATTATGAAACATATGAAAAATGAATCATTAGGTTTATACATAGTAATATGAGTAGTTTTATCTTGCTTAAGTGGTTGGTGACGGAAAATAGAATAAAACGGAGGATAAACGCTATTTTAGAGATCATGCTAATGACTTTACATTGAGCTTTAGAGAGTTGTACTTTGACTTGCGAGATTTTAATGTTTAAATGAGATATCATAATTACCTGTACATATACTTTAGTAGCTTGTACATTCTCTTTAGGGGTTAACCCTTTTCATGAGGTTAGAGGGTTTTAGGGCACCAATAGATGTTTTAAAGCCCGTGTTATGATATGATTTGCAAATGGGTACCTTTTAGAATTGGATATACCTTATAGAAAAGAAATTAATAATATGACTTATATTTAGTGAGTTTGATTACATATATGAAGATTTGATTGCATACGTAGGTTGTTCCGAGTCCGATACGTGAAGTTATGCAGGTTATATTGCAAGTTTGAGGAAATAGTTGGCAAAGTAAAGAAAGTAATAAAGCGCAAAATTTCCCTGAAAAAGGTGAGTGTCATAAGATTACCTGATAGATGTGTCATCATCCTAACTTACATAGTGGGAATTAATTTACATTTATAAAATAGCGGTTGTTAAGTCTCCACCCCTTACAGAAATCTCGCCCGAATTTGATTTAACTTGAAGTGATGAATGAAAATAGATGAGGATATTGGGCACGATTTCATCTCGTGTTACCCATGGTAAATTCGGTCCTCTTTTTAGAGTTCCATCGCACTTTGACTATAGGAATATGACTTCGCTTGAGTTAGCTTGATCTCACGTCCCATAACTATCTACTGTTTTTCTACAAAGTTGAGTTTTTTCGTCGAGTTGATAGTTCCTTTTTATGGAATAACGAGAGATTCGTCGATAAACACATCCTTAGATTTGAACTGGAAAGTATTGTGGACACTACTAAGCTTCTTCAGAAGCTCTAGTTTGTATGCTACTGGGCCAATTTGTTCAAGGATTTTGAATGGTCCAATGTATCGTGGATTAAGCTTTCCTCGTTTTCCGAATCGAAAGATACCCTTGCGAGTGATCTTCAACATAACACGTCGCCAACTTGAGATTCTAAGGACTTTCGCCTTACATGGCGTAGGTATTTTCTTCTTTTCTATCTCTTGCAGCTTGCAAGCGTTGACGAAGTTTGTACCATCTTTTTAAGCGGTATCTTGAATTATTTCTGGTCCTGTAAAGTTGAAATCTACAACTTCATCCCAGCAAACAGGTTTTTTGATCCTTTTTTTACAAACTTTCGTCCCAAAAAGTGCTTCGAACGTGCTGCCTTGATACAGCATATACACTGTTGTTGTATGAATATTCACCATAGGTAAATGTTTATCCCATCCTTTTTCCAAATCTTATGACACAAGCTCGTAGCATGTCTTCGAGTGTTGGATGGTTCATTTACTTTGTCCACGTTTTCCAGGTGATATGCTGTACTCATGGCTAGTTAGTACCTACAAGCATTTTGTAGTGACTGCCAAAATCTGATGTGAAATGACTGTGCACGATCCGTAGATGATAGAGATTTGCACGCCATGTCGATGACTATTTCTTTGATGTATAACCTTGTAAGAGTTTCCATACTATCAGTCGCTCGAATGGGAATGAAATGCGCTGATTTAGTAAGACGATCGACAATGACCCAGATGGCATCATGTCCAGTTGAGTTTAGGTAGCTTAGTGATGAAAAATCCATTTTATCCCTTCCCATTACCACATAGGAATTTCCGTTGTACCAATAAAAAAAAAAGCCGGATGGCTTTGACATTCTGCCATTAACTTAGAACAGTCTGACACTTGCTAACATATTCTGCGATGATTGCCTTCATGTTAGCACCAATATAGTTTCTTTACATCATGATAAGCATCTTATCAAACGCCGGTGAATAGAATATTTGGGATTTATGAGACTCGTGCATGATTAAGTCTCTTAAACCCCAAAAATTGGTATCCACTTCGGTTTTTGATACAACGAGTTCCGTCGGACAGAATTTCAATGATTTGTCCATTTCTTCTCGTAGTTCTCGTTTTTGACATTTTTCTTCTTTGAGGGCTTCATTTGGGCTTTAAGGATTTGAGATGGTAAGTTTTGGTGAAAACGGTTTAAGATAATGCTCAAACTCGAAGGGGTTTTGATTCGGTCTTTCGACTTAAGCATCTGCTACAACCATTTGCCTTTCCGGATGGATAACAAAGATCCACATTCATAATCAGCGATGAGTTCTAACGCATCGCGTTGCCACATATTCAATTCTTTTTGACGAAGAAAATGTTGTAGGCATTTGGTGATCAGTGAAAACTGATACCAATTGTACCGTATAGATAGTGTCTCCAAATTTTAAGAGCGAATATTACTGCTCCTAATTCGAGATCATGAGTGGTATAGTTTTTTTCATGAGGTTTGAGTTGTCGAGATGCATAAGCAATGACTTTTTCTCGTTGCATTAGTACAGCTCCTAATCCTTGAAGAGATGCATCACAGGAAACGACAAAATTATCGTTTTCCTTCTGGTAATGCTAAGATTGTGCTTCCAAGAGTTTTGTTAAGGAGTTGAAAAGCTGATTTTTGTTCTTCGCCCCAGATATAACTCTTGTTTCTTCTGGGTTTAATTAGTCAAAGGCTTGCAATCTTTGAAAACCCTTCGATACATCTCATAATAGCCGCGAGTCCTAAGAATTGCGTCCTTTGTGTTTGTAGCGGGGAAGTCCAATTCTAACAGCTTCGATGTTTAGCAGGTCAACATGAAGTCCTTGTTTATCGATGAAGATGACTCAAGAAATTGCACGATATGATCCATAAATCAATTTAGATAACTTGGCATACCAATTTTCTCTTTTCGGATTAATTCCAGATAATCCTGAGATGACTTGGCATCATTTCTTCTTCGTTGCGAGAAGTAGATATGAATATCATCAATGAACACAATCACAAACTAATCCAAGTAAGGTTTACAAACAACGATTCATGATAATCCCATGAATACAGAGTGCATTTGTTATACTAAATGGCATACTGTGAAATTCAAGTGTCCGTATCTCGTTCTGAAAGCAGTCTTAGGAATATCATCTTCCCATTACTCTTAGTATGATGATAACCTGACCTTAAGTCTATTTTGAGTAACACTTGAACCTGAAGTTGTACCGAATAAATCATCGGTTTATCCTGGTAAAATGGGTAACGATTCTTATAGTAAGTTTATTCAACTCACGTTAATCGATAACACATCCCTAAGAGAATCCGTCTTTCTTTTTAACAAATAAGACAGAGCTCCCCAAGGCTATTGTAACTTGGTCGATGAAACCTCGGTCGGTAGTTTCTTGAGTTGATGTAGATAACCCTGAATTTCTGAGGAGCAATCTATAAGTGTTCGAGCTATAGTTGTTGCTCCGGGGATTTAAGCAATTTGGAATTCTTACTTGGCGAACGGGAGGGATACCAGTAGATCTTCAGGAAAACATCTGGGAATTCCTTTTAACTACGAGAAAGTCTTCGAGTCTTTCTCGCTGCTTACTTTTTCCATAACTGGATCATAAAAACTTGACAACCTCGGATATATACTTTTCAGTTTATATACAAGATATGAGATTTTAGTCCGAGTTTACTTCGATCACCTCGAATGATTAGAGTTTCACCGTTTATAGGAATGTGAACAACTTTCTCATCACAGAGAATTTTGGCATGATATTTGGATAACCAATCCATACCGATGACAACGTCAAAACTACCAAGCTTAATTGGCATGAGATCGATTTCAAAAGTTGATTCAACAAAGTTAGAGTGCAGCCTTTAATAATAGTGTTTGTGCTTACTAAGTTTCCGTCAGCCATTTCGATATTATAAAGGGTATCTATTGTAATAGACAGAATATTTAGCATAGAGGCAAGCGATAAGGATATAAAACTTCTATCAGCTCCGGAATCAAATAATACCCTGACTAAATGCTGATTTAGGAGAAACATACCCGTAACGACGTTTGGATCTTGTTGACATTCTTATCTCTAGCATGTAGGCTCTTCCTTGGGCAATTAATGTTTGGTCTTTGCGGCACTGATTTGTGTAGTGTCCTTTCTCACCACAGGCATGACATAAAACTGTCACGGAGTTGATTACTTCCGAGTGGCTGGGCTTCTTGTTATACGGCATTCTACTCAAATGGCCCACCTTGTTGCAAATATTACATTTGCCAGTACAAGGTCCGTTGTGATGGAAATTGCATCTCTTGCACAAAGGGAGATCTCCGGCATACCTACCATTTTCTGATGAAGTAACAGCATAGGCTCTACCAGTTTCTTGCCTTCGGTTTTGTTGTTGACGATTGTTGTAGCGATTGTTGGTGTTGCGGTAGTTGTTGTTGCTACGGGAGCTGTTGTTGAAAGTTCTTTTGTCGTCAAACTTTCTTTTGTTGTCGCTTGATACTTGTATCGGAGCATGCTTAGTTACTTGATCCATTAGCCTTTGGGCTATGTTAATGGCTTCCTCTAAAGTTTGAGGTTTAGAGGCAGTAACATTTCCTTCAATGCTTCGAGGTAGACCTCCGATAAAAGCTTCCAAGAGTTTATCGTTGTTTGGCACCATGTTTGGACATAGAACCGTTAATTCTTGGAATCTTCTAACATAAGGTTTAAGATCATTTCCCTTTACAATCAGATTGTAAAGTTCTTCTTCCATCTTCCTGATCTCAGTCCGGGGACAATACTTGTTCGTCAGAAGCCTTTTTAACTCAGTCCAGGTGATTTGATTGGCTTGCTTCATCCCATAGGTGGGCATATGCATTCCACCAGGACAAGGCATCGTCAGTTAAAGTACCAGTAGCAAATGTTACTTTGTTTTCTTCGGCACATCTGCTACGAGAGAATACTGATTCGGTTCATTCAAACCAACGAATAAGACCTATTGCTCCTTCCGCACCATTAAAGTAGAAAGGTTGACAGCTAATGAACTCTTTGTAGTTTCCCGTAGTTCACTGGCAGGAGTCCATAGGACCGTGTTCCTGTTGGGATTACTAGCACTTGCCATTGTTGCAGCTTAGCTTCTAGAGCCGAGGTGACACTATCAGCTACTAACTTTCTAATGGCATCTGATACCAACTAGGTGCTTCCGTTGTTTGATGCCTTTTTGGAGGCATTCTATCAACAAAAGATAACACGTAATAAGAATGATATAATGCTTGTTCTTCTTTAAAATGATTAAAGAGAAATGCTTATTCTTGAAATGCTTAAAGAATAATGCTTTATTAATGGTGATATCTAAAGGTTATGGTATGATGATGAATGTATGATGGATGAATGATGAGATGTAATAAAGCAGGAAAAACAACAAGGTAGATAACGGATAGCCTTTAATTAGAACAACTTACCTTTTTACTGTACCTGTCAAGATTTGACAAGATTATTTATTTTATATCACACATCCCGTTGCTAGGTTAAGGCTAAAGACTGAAATTTAAACTAGAAACTAGAAACTAGATGTTCACTGAATGCGGTTCTGGAGTTCGATGATAGAGTTCATGAGTTTTTCTAAACTTCTTGGTGACGAGTTTCCATATCATTTATGACTTCTGCCAATTCCGCGATTCTGTAGCGAGCTAAGGAGATCTTATGGTTGGATCCTATTTTGCTTTCTTCTCCGAAGTTAGAGATCTGAGTATGGAAAGGACCCCATTGCCTGGAGTTCTGCTGCTAAGGCGTCAAAATCACGTTGGATGATTTATTGGTTCCCGTTAACTAAACCTATCGATGTCGTTTTCAATCTGTTCAAACGATCATGAGGGATTTTTCTTCTAGATAACCTTGGGATACCCCTGAATTTGCTCTTCATGACGTTTTGACAAGCTTGATTTCCGGGAAGTTTCACCAATCTCAAGAACTTGAGGTTGGGATGGGGTAGATGGAGATAATTGCATTGGTGAAAGGAGTCCTTTTGGGAGAAAGAATTCTTGAGTTTTAGGAGGTATGATAATTGGAGAGGGGATTGGTGACTTTTCAGTATAGAAAGCTTGTAAGGCTTTCATGTAAGGATCATCGGGAAATAACGAAAGGGTCGGTGCAGCTAGCGGGACAATTCCAAATGAATTGGAAGCACTGGAGTAAGTTTTCCCTGGAGAGGTCGGGATATAATCCGGAGAAGCCGGAGGAACATAGTTTGGGAAATTGGAAGAAAAGACATCCTCCAAATTAGAAATAGGATGATCAGGGGAAGACATCGTTCTGCTTAACAACCCAGCAGTAAATAACATAAGTTATTTATACAAAATATAATAAGTTATGTAACATCACATACCATTCGGGAGAGATAGCGGCACGGAGGACTTTCTTGATGGAAAAAGAAAAGTACAGTTACACAGTTTTTGCCTCAGAATGTGAAGTCAATTTTAAAGAACATAAATGTGATTGCTCCAGGAATGTATAAAGTGCACACAAAGCCTAATCAAACTAGAACACCACAGTTGCCTCCAGACATTAGGAAAACTAACAAACGCGTGTCTTTCTCTACAGGAGTAATTCCCACTACTAGTTTTAGCACACCACAGCTTAAGAGCAATCAATTGGGAGATAGAGTCATGCATAACAATAATCAATGGAAGAAACAACAAGTAGAAGACCACCGTAGGAATTTTAAGTTTTCTAATAATAAAACGTCTATAACTGCGTGTAATGACAGTTTGAATGCTAAGACCTCGAATGTAAACTTTGTTTGTGTTACTTGTGGAAAATGTGTGTTGAATGACAATCATGATATGTATGGTCTTCATTATATTAATGGCGTGAATTTTAGGACTAAAATGCCTATGACTGTGCCTATTAGTACTATAGAACCCAAATAACCGTGAACCAATCTGCTGCAACACCCCTTAAGAGAACAGTTGCTGCAGAATCCACTAACCAAAAACCTAGAAGCACAATTAGGAAGCAATATGAGCAGATTAGTAAGACATGTAAATGATGGTACTCTAAGATCACACCACCGATATATAAATGGAAACCTAAGACTAGTACAACGAATGTTAAACCAAATGTTAGTATGCCTCTAGGAACTAAATCTAGAACTACTAATATTTCAAAACCTACGACTCTTAGGAAATTCACTGTATCAAATACTCCATCGTCTTCTAATTCTTTTGCAGCTCGTAGAGATAATTTTATTCATCGTCGACTCTGGGTGCTCAAAGCACATGACGGGAAGTCTCAAGCTTCTAAGTAATTTTGTGGAGTAATTTCTGGGTACGGTGAAGTTTGGAATTGATCAAATTGCACCGATTATTGGTTATGGAGATCTGGTTCAAAGGAATGTAACTATCAAAAGGGTTTATTACGTCGAAGGGCTGAATCACAATTTATTCTCCGTTGGTCAATTATGTGATGCGGATTTGGAAGTTGCTTTTCGGAACTCTACATGTTACATTCGTGATTTGAAGGGAAATGATCTACTCACAGGTTCTCATGGCACAGATATGTATTTCATTATTCTTCAAGACACATCCACTCCCAATCCAACTTGCTTAATGGCTAAAGTTTCATCGTCATAACCATGGTTATGGCATCATCGTCTCTCACGTCTAAACTTCGATACCATCAACTTGCTTTCGAAGTATGATATTGTGATTGGCCTTCCCAAATTGAAATTCGTCAAAGATCATCTTTGTTCTTCTTGTGAGTTGGGGAAAGCAAAACGTAAGTCTTTCAAGACTAAAAATACCTCAAGCTCAAAGAGACGTTTACAAATTCTACACATGGACTTATGTGGTCCCATGAGGGTAGAAAGCTTTAATGGTAAGAAATATGTATTGGTAATTGTTGATGATTATTCACGATATACTTGGACTCACTTCTTGAGATCCAAAGACAAAACACCCGAAGTTCTCATCGATTTTCTCAAACTTGTTCAAAGAGGACTTCATGCTCAAGTACGAACAGTTCGAACTGACAAAGGCACGTAATTTTTGAATAAAACTCTTCATGCATACTTTGCTCAAGAAGGGATTGAACACCAAATGTCAACTGCTCGAACACCTGAACAAAACGGCGTTATCGAAAAATGGAACTGTACTCTTGTTGAGGCTGCTCGAACAATGCTAAGCGCCGCTAAAGTTCCTTTGTTCTTCTGGGCTGAAGCAATTGCAACAACATGTTTTACTCAAAATCGTTCACTCGTAATTCCTCGACATGAGAAAACACCTTTCCATATCATCAATGGTCGAAAACCGTCTGTTAAGTTCTTTCACATTTTTGGCTCTCTTTGCTACATTGTCAGAGATGGAGAGAATCTTGACAAGATGAAAGAAAAAGGTGATGCATGTATTTTTGTAGGGTATTCTACTCAATCAAGAGCTTATCGGGTATATAACAAAAGAACAAAAGTGATAGTCGAAACCATTCATGTTAACTTTGACGAATTGCCTTATATGGCGTCAGATCACATCAGTTATGACCCCGTTCCACAATGTCCAACTACGGCACTTAAACATGCCAGTTTAAGTCCCGGTCCCCAAAGTCAAGAAAATGTTCCTCATTCAGCTGAGACAGTAACAACGTCAAATGAGCTGGATTTGCTATTTAGTCTGATGTTCGATGAATTACTCAATGGAACTACTCCAGTTGTGTCAAAGTCTTCCGATGTACATGCTGTTGATGCACCTAATCAACGTCAACAACAAAACACAACTATATCTACTACAACAACCGTTGCTGCAGATACACCTCCATTGAACATTCAAACAACACTTGAAACTACAAGTTAAGCACCAACTGTCACTGCCAATGAGAACATTAATCAAGCAGAAACCAATAAAGAATATGCACAAGTTGACGAAGACGAATTTATCAACATCTTTAGTACACCGGTACAAGAACGAGGGGAGACATCCCTCGATAGTTTAACTCATACAAACATGCATACATTCTATCAACGACATCCTTCTGAACATCGTTGGACAAAAGATCATCCGTTAGAACAAGTCATTGGAAATCCTTCTTAATCAATTAGAACAAGACGTCAACTAGAAACAGATGGCGAGATATGTATGTTCGCACTCACCGTGAGTCGAACTGAACTGAAGAACATCAAAGAAGCTATGGCTGATTCTGCATGGATTGAAGCGATGCATGAAGAACTTCACAAGTTTGATCGATTAGATGTATGGGAATTAGTCGACATACCACTCTGTAAAAATGTCATTAACATGAAGTGGATCTGGAAAAACAAACGCGATGAGGAGAATACTGTAATTCGCAACAAAACTCGTCTTGTAGCTAAGGGATACAGCCAACAGGAAGGAATCGACTTCAAAGAGTCATTTGCTCCAGTTGCCCGGTTGAAAGCAGTCAGGCTATTCGTTGCGTATGCTGCACACAAGTCATTTCTTATCTATCAGATGGACGTAAAGACAGCTTTTCTTAACGGTCCTCTAAAGGAAGAAGTGTACGTAAACCAGCCAGATTGATTCGTAAACCCACATCATCCTGACAAAGTCTATCATCTAAAGAAGGCTTTATATGGACTCAAGCAAGCTCTAAGGGCATGGTACGATAAACTCTCAAACTTCCTGGTATTCAAAGGATTCTCAAAAGGTTCTATTGATCCAACTCTGTTCATTACTAAAAAAGGGGAAGACATATTGCTTGTACAAATTTATGTTGATGGCATCATTTTTGGTTTTACGAACCTAAAACTTTCCAAAAAGTTTGAAAAACTAATGCACAACAAGTTTGAAATGTCTATGATAGGGGAGCTGAAATTCTTTTTAGGAATTCAGATCCACCAATCCCCACGTGGTATCTTTATTAACCAAGCTAAGTATGCTCAAGAGATACTTAAAAAGTATGGTATGACCTCATGTGATAGCGTTGGTACTCCAATGGCTACTAAACCCTTAGATGCTGACTTGAGTGGAACTCCTGTTGACCAAACGAAATATCGTAGCATGGTCGGGACACTCATGCACTTAACAGCAAGTAGACCGGATATTATACATGCAACATTTTATTGTGCTCGTTATCAAGCGAGACTAACTGAAAAGCATCTCAGGGAGGTTAAACGGATCTTTCGGTACCTTAAGAATACCATTAACATGGGACTCTAGTATCCGAAGGACACCAGCTTTAATCTAATTGCTTTTTCAGATTTAGATCATGCAGGCTGTCTCGATACACGTAAAAGCACATCTGGTGGTATACAATTTCTAGGTGGTGACAAGCTAGTCAGCTAGTCGTTAAAGAAGCAAGACCGCACTTTAATGTCTTCAGCAGAAGCCGTGTATGTGTCTCTATCTGCGTGCTGCGCTCAAGTTCTATGGTTGAGAACTCAGCTCACAGATTATGGCTTCTACTTTGACAAAATACCTATGTATTGTGATTCAAAGGCAGCCATAGCCATCTCGTGCAATCCAGCCCAACATTCCCGTACCGAGCACATCGATGTCAGATATCACTTCATAAAGGAATAGGTTGAAAAGGGTATAGTTGAATTATTCTTTGTCGGAACTTAATACCAGTTAGCTGACCTGTTTACTAAAGCCTTACCCGAAGATAGGTTTAAGTATCTCGTTAGACGACTCGGTATGAGATGTTTGACTCCAGAAGAACTGGAGGTTCTGGCAAACGAATCTGCTTGATCCATCAAACATCGAATTTGTAAATATTTTTATTTTTCTCTTTATTTTGATTTATAAACATTTTTGAAAAAGAAAATACAAAAATATAAAACCAACAAAAAGAAATAGAAAAATATAAAATCTAGAAAAACAAAATATAAAATCAGAAAATTTCAAAAATACCAAAAAGAATCCTCTCGACATGTCTCTTGGAATCGATAACATTTATGTACCTAGAAATGTCGATTAACATTGACACGGGTGTGTAAATGAAGTTCGAGCAATAGTTCAAACGTTTCAAAACATGTCATTTCTAAATTTTCTTAATGACGTATGTACATTTGAGTGCATAACTCGGACCCGAATGTAACAGGAAAGTGTACGCTTTAGTGCGCTTACTCTAAAAATAGAAGAAAAGTCTCCTATCATGTGTTTTAAAAACCGTTGAACATAATTTTTCAAAAAGAACTTTCAATGTCATTTTGTTTACAATATAAATTGTGGTATTTTTCCATCATAAGTGGCATTTGTTAAAATTGTGTGTTCAACACTTCCTTCATCAATATATTTAACAATTGGTACAATATTCAATGTTTATAAGTGGTACAATTGGTAAAAAGAATGCTCAACAATGTCAACGTAACAAGTGAATCAATTTCTGAGGGGGAGCTTTTAAAACCAAAAGCCTTTTAATGTTTTGGGATATCTCATAAATGTCAATTTTATGTATCCAAAAACATTCAAGTGAAATTAAAATGTAGTATATCAAATGTCAAGTCATAATATACACTGTCCACCAAAGCTATTAGAAAAATGAATTCATGCAATATCATGGTATAATTTTTCTCCCCATGGAATTTTCATGTCATAAATTTTAATCAATTGGTATTTCAAATATTAAGAGATTTATTATTTTAAATAAGAGGAGAAAATGTGATTAAAATATGATATAGAAGAATGTGATCTTTAAGACTCTAAGTGCAACTTTTTCCTTCATGTGCAAAACAATTTCGAATCTCGGAGCATATGTGTAGGGGGAGTATTTCAAAATGTCTGTATTAAAGGTTTTATGGTTCGATCTCTATACCCACAACCAATTAATCTCACGACGCCGATGAAGTCATAAGGTGGATAAGGTTAGGTATAAGTCCTATGATCCAATCAGAACCGGAGGGAGCTATCCAAGGACATTCCATAGATAGAATTAGAAGTCCTTAGGTATGATTGGAGATGAATGAGAATAAGGGAAGAATGCCGACTAAGGTTGAGCTAACACTGGAACAATCACAACAAGGTGTTAGTGATGACGTCTTGGTAAGCATTGAAAGGGTTGAAGAATGAAAAAGAAATGTATGGATAAAGGGTGAAAACAAAGCAGCCCTCCACACACCTTAGGCAGAAACCGGGTCAATACATAATCTATCAAAATCACAAAGATGATTGTTGGTAGTGAAGAAACCCTTCCCAACCATTCGAGTTTCTCTCAAAAGAAACTTGTCTCATTTGTCACGAAGATACACACATTATCTATTGATATCTCACTCCGAGATTGTTAATATTAAATAGGTGGCAGTCGGCTCTAGCCTTCGAGTACTAAAACCAAAGTGCACAAATCGAGTCTAGAGCCAAAAGAGATCAAATTATAAATCTCATTAGGACACAATGTCAAAAATACAAATTCTTATTCATCAATATAACATTTGGTATCAAAGAGTCCTACACATTATCCTTGAGATCTTTCCAGAATATTCAGAGTGATACTCTCTAGTATTCACAGTGACGAATGGAAATCCTTCCAGAGTCAACCTCAAATAGCTCTGTGGGAGGTGACTTGCAATATTCTATATGAATCAAGCTTGTGCTAATTGGATATCTATATTGGTCCAGTATATGAATTGACGAATCAATCAGAAAGATAGTAACTATCTGATTCACTCTTACTGTGTTGTCTGCTTTGAGACGCTTCGGTAACGAGAACGGCTAGTACAGCTGCGAAACCCTGTCAAGAAGATTCATATGAATTCTATCTGATCACATGCAATATTTATACTGATTAACGAGGAACCGTAGTTATTGCAACCGTATTTGATGAAGTGACAAAGACACTTCCGTCCATATTTGTTGTTTATCACTAACCTTTTAAATGCAGATTTAAACGTCAGTGTTGCAACCATGTACCAGCAAATTCAGATTCATTACCACATACTCATACTCAAGCTCTAAAATTCAATCATTTAGCATTAAGATTGTTGATCCTAAACTTCCTCAAAGATCTTCAAAGTCAAATCAAGAATCGTATTTTTGGGAGATTGTTAGCCTTATGTTTATATAAGTCAAACAATAATGCAATAAGTATAAGTATGTCGGTCAAGAGCACAAGTTGATCAAGAAGTCAAATTAAGATGATTCAAGTCAAAGAGATGATGCAAGATGAAAGATCTTAAGAACTCAAGTCAAAAAAGAAAGATAGGCTCAACTCAAGTCAAGATCACATAAACGACACCAAAAGAATGTCATCGGTCATCTAAAGCATGAATGAACAAAGCAATTACAAACAAGAAAAAGACAAAGACAAAGACCAAAGTAAGGACAAGATCAAACGTCATATCTTCAACAT
Organism: Tanacetum coccineum; assembly: GCA_026074375.1. Classification (NCBI taxonomy): domain Eukaryota; kingdom Viridiplantae; phylum Streptophyta; class Magnoliopsida; order Asterales; family Asteraceae; genus Tanacetum; species Tanacetum coccineum. Next base: position 43,484 of record BQNB010024579.1, read on the forward strand.
TGGGGAAGATAAAGTCAAATCAAGATGACCTCCATCAAGAACGTCAACGTTGGGGAGATCAAAGAAAACCTCAACATTGGGGGAGATTGATAGCCTTATTTTTATATAAGTCGAACAAGAATGTTATCGGCCTTCTTAGTCGTAATTAGTGTTGTTATGTAATAGTAGTAGTGTTCACATCAAACATATCAGCATCATCTTGATCATTAACCAGGGTAATGTCTTCATCAACATCAATAGCATTTATCTTCTCCAATTTGGATGCATCCTCACCTAAACTTTCTTCATCTCCAGAAGATTCTACCCTAGCTGTAAGACCAACTTTGTATAACCTTTTAAGCCCATGATGTAACACCCCCATTTTTTGACATATAGCAGCGGAAGCTAATCTGGGGTATTACTTCATGAATCACAGTCACAATAATAGAAAACGACTCAAAATAGACGTTTTAAAAGATAAGTTATCATTAATTATTTTATTAGAGTTTTACAAAATGAGGTCCCAAAATCTACATGAAAAGCATAAGTGTGAATGATAACATGGTTTAGCCATATTCAAGTCCATGCCACTCCGTGCCATAAGTTGCTTAATTACCTAGGATAAACATGCTAAAAGAAATCAGCACAATGGTTGAGTGAAATTCATAGGTTTATGATAAATAGTTGAATACAAGTCATCATAATGGTAATATTTGCAACGAATACAATTATCATGGAAAACAGTAACAATATTATATTATTGCATCTAAGCTCATGGCACCAATACGTTAACATAGAAATCACCATAGTGACATTGGTTGAGGAACAAATGTCCCCGTGGAAAGGTAACTTGCCAAGGTTACCTATTAAGTCAAATATAGTACGTTTGGCTACCCCATGAACGAGTATACCAAAGGGAGTCGTCACCCCCGATAAATCTATCCATAATATTTGCGTTTACTCGCAAGTAATTAATGTTTCATGATATGGAAATAGTGGCACTGGAAGGTACTTAGGCAATAATATATCTGGATAGAATACGGTTGGAAAAACACTTGCATTCATGGTTTAAGCATGTATCCCCCTCGCAGGTTTATAAAGTACTCAAAAGATTTAAAATGTGAGGCTATGAACTCACCTTAACAGGGAAATCTGATTGATGGCAAAAGTATATCAATGAAATGCGTCTGTATGGTAGTACGATGTTATCTACCCGGGCGGGGAAGTTCAGTATATCAAGTAAATAGCTTCGTCACACAACCTGGGGTAATATGTCAAGTCTTAGTTTGATTGGATATGCTCCAAAACTTTATTTCATAAAGTTTTAGTGTAATATTATTTTAATTTAATAATTGTGGAAATATTGCATCACTGTTCGGGCTATCATAATCTAGAGGCCATGTAGTATTGTTTGAGGATCCAGGGCACTTTAAATCGTAAACCCAGCAAACTCGTCAAAACAAATACCCAAATGGAACCCCTCACATGAAATTCCATAGTAACGTGACACGTTATAGTTTAAAAGATAACATAATTGATTTATAATGCGTCGATCGATGATTAATAACGATAAATGTGTCGGGTTTTAATAAAATCGAGTCTTATAATATTTATATATTTTTTTATAATTTATAGAAAAATATTACATTTTATATTTTTTTAAATGCAAAAATGACAATATATACCCTTGATTTATATAATTTTATAAGTTTAATCCTTTATATATAAAGTGTATATATATTAAACCTTTGACTTTAAAACTTGGCAAAATAGCCCCTTGTAGTTATAACTTTAGGATAATGACATTTTTGGCCCAAAACTATAAAATTTTATAAAGTTACGATATATACCCCTTTGCATGATATCTTTTGCGAATTAAGTCCAAAATTTATAATTTTGATATTTTTCAATATAGAAAGTAATTTGCAGGTTATAGCTTATTATAATAAGCTAAAATAAGTTAGGATGAATACTTTTACAAGCTTATAGCTTATTAAAAGAGCTTATGAGCTTAAAAGCTCAAAATAGGCATGTTTGGTTTATAAAAATTAACCCGATGGGTTTAAGACTTCAGGATTTGATTTCAAGCTTATAAAGATGTTAAGAGTTATATTAGTGGCTTATTACAACAGCTTATGGATTTAGCTTATAGATTTTACAAAAATAAGCTTTTTAGGGTAAATAGGGTGCGTATGGTTTTAAGAAAAATCACGCGTGTGGGTTGTGGCTCAAACCTTTTAACAAGGGCTTACATATGATCTAATAAGCCTTATGAAAGTTCTAAAACAGATTATGAGCTTATAGAACGAGTATTTGAGCTTACTTGAGCTTAAATGGGTCGTATTAGCTTAATATGACTTGAAAACTTTGGAAATGACTTCAAGACCTTCCTTCTCTTGATTCTTGGCTTCAACTTGCTGAGTTCCTTCTTTCTCCTCTTCCTTAGATTGGCAAGAACGTGTTTTTAAGTATGTGTTTGAGTTTGGATGGAGAATTTAAAAGAGTGAATGTAGGCGTGTATATATAGTGCTAGGAAAAGAGTAAGGACCAAGTTTTGAAGAGTGGTGGCCAAGGATGAGTAGTGATGACTAAGGAGATAGTTATGAAAGGTGTTGAGGTGGTGGAGTAGGGCGCAGCATTCCAAGGGTGACAAAGAAGGTTTTTGCTTGGTGAACAAGTGTTGTAGCAAGCAAGAAGGCAATGTGGTGGGTAATGATGATGTCAAGGTGATGGTAGGGTGCTAGCTTGAGGTGCTTGCTTGATTTTATAATGAGTTTTTATAAGTTTTTAAAGGTTTTGGGTCATTAGGGTTTTTGGGTTAGGGTTTTTAGTTTTTAGGACGTGTATAAGTAATGAAATGGAGGGAAAACATAGTTTAAATATGGTGCATTGGAAGCTTGTAACATGTGTTTAAAATGTGGTACAAAATCCCTTAGAAAAATAGAGGGAAAATACTAACTTTTGAATTTATGCTTTATTTACTTGTACGTTGTGCTAAAAAGAGTTGTACATTGTTTTGGAGGGATAAGTTATTCAAATTTGGTGCTATGATACTTGTACACATGCCTTGGAAACTTGTACATTTATTTTGTATGTAAACTTTACATATAATTAGGGTTTTGATATAAATGTTAATGGATAAAGTTCATTTGGCAATAATGTTATGAAAATTACGTTAAATAGATAACGTACATGATATAAAGGATATTAGAATATTGACTTGACATATTAAGGCGTTTACTTGATATAAACGTAGATAGAATTGGCATAGGTAGTTGCGTGAGCTCGTTTACTTTAGAAATATAAACTATGTTACATAATGAAATAAAGCAAAAAATTTCCCATGAAAAAGTAGTATTTAATATAATATAAGTGGAAATTACAATGATGAAAATTGTAGGTTGTTACATAGGGTAACCCTATTAAGGTTGCATCCATTGCGAGTGCATCCACTTTCTCATTTTTTCATGTGTTTAAGCCTCAGTTGTGTATAAGGATAACAAGACCAAAATGACACATGGTATTGCCATTTTTGTAATGCTCTTTAGTATAGTTTATAATATAATAGTTTCTGTGTTGTGGTTACATCCACGACGTGCTTTCCAGAGTGTGAGAAAGGCTATATCTTGGCTAGGCGTTTACACTAACGTAGCCATGGTGGTCTTTCTGGTTCGAAGTTTATTCTGTTCTTGACCCACGCTCTTTGTATGTCTATTATGTGTATTGTTCAGGCGATGATGATACTTTACTATTTACGGTGTATAGCTAGCCCAGGCTCGTCTCCTGGCTCAGCAATCATACTAAGAATGTGAATGCAACCGTGGCAAGTTCTAGGTACTACTATTGTATTTGTGAACCTAAGCCAAAAATGAATCAGTCGCTTATTTTTAAGAAACCAAGATCTGAATTTTGATTGTAACCCCGCTATTTGTATGTAGACCCAAACAAAAAAAGTGGTCTCGGTTCAACACGAATTTTGTAAACCTAGGTAATACCGGTTTAAACCTTTGTTAGTTATTTCATTTTCCCTTAATTTTAGATCTAAGAGTTTCTGTATGTCTCATTTGTTGTGTACGTCGATAAATGAAGAGGATTTTATTTGTGCGGAGCATTAAAAGTAATGTTTAAAATTCAGAGCTGCAAACGCTTTTGAGGTAGTTAATATCAGCCAATACTTATGCATTATTTTATTAAACCATATAGAAAGAAAATTTTAACTTGCACTTTTGAGGTAGTTGATTAATCTTGCACTTTTGGTACATGTAACATTGTTTTACATTATACCTTAAGTGAAACTTCTGAAACTGATCCTATGAAAAAATTATTCAATTTTCTTGCACAGGTTGGTTACGATCCTGAACTCGAGGCATATCCACCATGGTTTATATTGCAGCCCTATCCAAGCTGACAGAGGAGCAACGCTTTATGTGCTCTCTTTCTGTGCTACTTTAAAAACAATGTCTACGTAACCATGTCGACAATGTGGAGTCATCTTCTTTGAGTAGTCATATACCATACATTAGACACGATTCTAGCGGACACACTAACAGTTTAAAAAGGCAGCCGGACCACTCAGGTAATTTACAAAAATATTGTTGTTAATGGGTAATTTGATAAGATATTTCTAATTGATATCTTCTGTTATTCTTACAGGTTTAGTATTACAAGGTGGACAAAAACATAACCTATACTTCAAGTCTGCGGGAAATAGTGAAGAAACCATTACAATTGATGTCAACCATGATTCCAGCAGCCACGTTGATAGTTTACGTCGACCATTAGCTCGATCAGGTAGTTTACATTAACGTTGTTGTTAACGGGTTATTTTGTAACATGTCTTTAATTGACTTATGTTGTTGTTACAGGTGTAGCGTTACAATGTGGACAAAAACATAACCTAAACTCTAGGTCAGCGAGAAATATTTAGATGCAATGATAATGAATTATGATTATGTTACTTTACTCATTTTTGTTAACCCATACTATATGCCTATAGCTTAGCCAAATGCATATTCATTGTAGCATTCATAAATATTAGAAAGTACTCCGGCTAAAAATAGATTATAGGACCCAAGCTTATCCAAAGGACTCAAGCTTATTTAATATGATTATTTAGGTACGATCACTAAAAACAAAGAGCAAAAATGTGATGACACTCTATCAAAGGACTCAGGCTTATATTAATCTGATTGTTCAGGATATGGTGAAACTAAACATAAAAAAGAGATTGAGATAGATCCTAATAACAAATAGAGAATTGCGTTTTTTGGTTATGTTGCACTAATAAGATATATACCGATCGGTTACATAATCATACCATACTGTGCACATCCATAGCCAAATACCCCTTGAGATAAAGTAAGTCCTTGTTGCAACGCGCGGGCTTAGAGCCAACTTGTTTGATCAACAATCTCTAAAAATATCATATAAACGAATGAAATAATCATTGTTTTTCAGATTAATATTACATGAATGCTTATGAAATGTTGTTTAAAAATATACCTACAAGTTTGGGTTGAAACTGTAAATTTCGTAAACGTATAACACTAATTTGCATTTAAACTAAAAGGTTAAGACATATATGTGAACATTATACTCTATAAGGTATAAATGTAAATAAGTAAGTCATCTTCTTCTAAACCTATATTCATGTCCACATATACAGGATACCTGGTTCATAACTTCATACACAATTTGGAATATCATTTAAAAGTGATTCATTTAATCTTTTTATGTATCATAGTATCTTACATTATAAAACATAACCTTGTCTTATACAAGCTACAAAGCGAATTAAACGAGCACCAATGTCCAAAAATTATGGTGCCCCAGTCAAGTCAAAGGCACTAAGCGGTTGAGCATCCCGCACATGCTCAAATCCAGCTCTAATTAGCATATATGTTGTTAAACTGCTTTCTATGATCGAGTGTTATGATGATTAGGCGCATCACTTCTCTGATACCATGTTAGACAATGGAACCCATATGTATAGTGTATTATTCAACCACAATATATAAAGATTACATGACTCATAAATGAAACCCTAACGGACCCTAAAACCACAAACAGGATTGGGCCAACTAACATAATTTATCATCTAATACTCCCCCACAGTCTGAGCGATGAAATCGCGAAAGCTCGAACTAGAGTAGAAAGCACATGTTTCCTCAATAGTAGCAGGATGTTGTTCTACATCTCCTCCAATAAGATTCAAACTGGAGTCCATAGGAATGACATTGTTATCATCTTTTTGTACTAAGTATGTATCAGTAGTAGGCTCGATTAGCTTAGTATACCATTCCTCTTGAGCAAACATGTTATAAATTTCATTATCGTAACAATTTTCATATTGGAATACCTCAGTTGATCCATCTGAATCATAGACGGGTGCTTTGTCAGCATGAGTACCCGATGTAGATGCTTTCTGCAAATTGGCCATTAAGATTCAATTCGCATTGCCTTCCTCTATCTCTTCATAGTCAGCAACATCATCCATTAAATCAAATTCCTCAGCTTGGAGTTAGAACCCTGGTTCTTCCTTTTGAGCAATCAATAACTGAGTCTAAAGGTAAGCAACATCCCTCCTCCTTGGCCTTGTTATGTAGTTCCTAGCATAATGCCCCACTCCTCGGAAGTTATTACACAATATCTGATTTGCATTGTTCTCATTACCATTATTCTCAGCCCTTGCAGCTACAACATTCCCATTTAGATTCCTAACCGCTGGAATAATAATTAGCCCATTCTAATTACAAACATTCTACATACCATGATTTTGTACTGCATTCTAGCCAATTTGATTCCCAACACTTTGTCTTGCATTATACCCTATCAGATTGCCAGCATTATGGCCCATCTAAATCCATGCATTTCGCCCTGTATTGTACCCAATCTAATTTACTGCAAACTGGGGACATACGGTCTAAACTGATTCCCACCATTTACTCCAACCATTTGCATCTGTCTTTCTTGACCCATATTCATATCTAGTTATGAAATTTGTCTCTTGCGAGGGTTTGATGAAATTCTTTGGTTGTTGGTGTGGTGTAGTTTAACTTGAAAGCCTTAGCCATGAGTACAAGTGCCATGTTCATTGCAGTTGTGGGATCTAAGATGTCTTCAAAATTTTACATTGGTTGTTGCATGTAGTTCATGTTGAATGGAGGTGGTTGGATAGAGTTGTTGTTAGGTTGTTGATGTTGCATGTAGGTAATGTTTGATGGTTGATCTAGTGTAAACACTGGATATGAGTAAGGAGACTACGTATTTGCCATAAATGCCAAAGGATCATGTATTCTTGCAAGTCGTTCTGCTCTGAGCTTGTTTACATCATCCAGATTCTATTTTAGGTAATCATACAACTGGTTGTAGTCCACTTCATGTAGTTTCTTCATTTGATGGACAAGAGTGACATAACTTTTCCATTTTGGCTGCAGATTGTTGAGAAACTTAAGATTGCATGCAATGTTCTTTGGAGTGAGTTGGTTTTTGTCTAGATCATTCATTAACTTTTTGAAATGATCATAGTATAATTCAACTGATTCTCCTTCTATAGAAGTAGACCTTTCCAACTCATTGAGCAACTTTCCTTCCTTCTTTTAAATCCCAATATTAGTACCTTTCATCATTTACTAAACACGTAACCAAATCTCCTTAGCACTGTTACAGCTGTCTACTGCAGCATAGATGTATTCAGGAAGACCCACGAGAATAGTTTGAATAACTTGATCACCAGCCTCAACTTGCTTTACTTGAACTCTAGTGAGTTCATATGTAAGTGAGAAGATGGTAGTACAAGAGGTGTATGTTTGCCTTAAAATATTGAGTCAAACAAGGAAGTCTCGGTCATTATATTATGTACGTTGTAATAGGCTAAAACAGGTATTGGGCATGTTATTTAATCTAATATTTAATGTGTTTCGGGCTAAAGCCCAACCAAAACCCAAGCCCGGGCCATCTCATCTATCTTAGGCGTCTAGATTAAGTCCAACACTATATAAACCTCTACCTAGCATGTTAGGGAGGGTTGGTTGTCATTTGTATTCTTCTCGTATGCAAGTAATAATCCATCCACTCTTCTTTCTTCCACTTCTCTCTTTAGCCTTCTATCTCTAAGTTCTTATCCATTCTCTTCTTGTTTGATGTGTGATTAATAAAGCTGACAAGTGGTATCAAGAGCTAACTAAGGTAGATTTAGTGATTGTGTGGTTCATTAGAGCTTATTTTGCGAAAAAACCCACGACTTATTTGTGGTTTAAGTATTTATTAAACAACTTCATACTTTCTTGGTCCAAAATGTTTATAGCTTATTGAGTTTACTTTTTCGTGGCTTATTTCCTCTAAAAACAGCTTATATGAGCTTATTTAAAACTTATTATTTCGAGCTTAGTTTCATGGAAAAAGCTCACGACGCATTCTTGTGTTTGCTTATTCTTCCAAAAAGCTCTAAGCTTTCTTGTTACACATCTCTTGTAGCTTATTAGTAGGATACTTAGTAGCTTATTCTCATGGGTAAACAACTTATTAAAAGCTTATTGGGTGTTTTTTGGTTTTGGCTTATTTAGTATTTTTTTGAGTTTTTTGCTTGTTTACACTTGAAAAGCTTTAAACTTTTCATTCTAAATAGGTTGTAGCTTAAACTTGTCTTATTTTCGTGGCTTTTTTGGTCCTTAAAGCTGATTATTTTCGGCTTTTTTATGCTTTTCCTTGGCTCATTATCTTCTTTGGCCCGCGGTTTACATCAAAAAGGAATAGGACAAAAACTTCTTGCATAATGCCAAAAACAAGGACATAGTATTCTTTGATAGTACCAGCGGTTTAAGGGTTTCTCTACGTGGTTTAAGTTGAAGTGTATGCGGTTTATGAGCCAGCGATTTAACAGGTTACGCGGAATAAGCTCAACAGGTTTTACATGACTCTTCGCGGTTTAACCCTAAATATCCCGCGGTTTAACAGGTCCTTCCTGGTTTACAGGTTTCAAAGTGTCCGCGATTTAACTAAGGCGGTTTAAGACTACTTTCCCACGGTTTAACTTAGTCTCGTGGTTTAGGGTTTATAACTTCAGCTATTTAAGGATCAAAGTTTGTGGTTTAACCCTCTTTCAGGCGATTTAACGTAAACTCCCACAATTTAAAGTTTGCTTCCCGCGGTTTAAGCTCAAGTCCGGCGGTTTAATCCTGTGATTTAACCAGGTGTTTGTTTTCACGCGGTGTAACTTTGTTCCGCAGTTTAAGGAATTGATCTCGTGGTTTAAGAAGTTCTGCAAGGTGGCCGCGGTTTAAGGTTTAAGTGTTTAAGGGGTCACAATTTATGTGTGTTTGCTCGCGGTTTAAGTTTTCGAGTCTCGAATTTCGGAGTTTGCGGGTCTTATAACTACACTCAATAGCATCATGATCATTCGTACATCATCACAACGTGCTCGATTTTTGTTGATCATTTTGAATCAAAATCTTAAAAGCTAAACCCTACGTTCTTAGTTAAACGAAGAAGAGGATAACTAAATTCGTGCATGATAACGCTCAAAATATACATATAATATTCCTCGTAATAATGTTATTTAGCCATATAAATATATTAAATATCGTATGTTTAGATACTAATTTGTATAATAGTTGTTTCAGGAAAGAAAGAAGGAAGAAGCACTAAAAACGCAAGAAATATTCGTTAATACACTAACGATCTTTAAGAAGGAAGGACTTGGTGGAAAGAATTAAAGTCAAGTAATAAATTCGCATAGAAGTTCGGCGCACATATTATAAAGTACGGCGTACTTTGAGTCGGGGAGAGAGAATTGAATGCAAAAGCTAAGTACGACGCACTTGTTGTTGCAGTTATGAAAATTACACTGAAGAAGAGACCTTTTACTTGTCCCTTACAATTATGATTCCACGAGTTAACTGATGATTAAAGGCTATAAATAGAGGCCTTTATCCATGGGTTTTACAACACAACAAACACATTACATACAACACACACAATCAAATACAACAAAGAATCAAGAAAGTTAGAAGTAGTTTTTTGGGGTTTGGTTAATCTAGTTCTTAGTTCCTCCAATCCCAGGTTATAGTTCATCAAGGAAGCAAAAGTGAAGTTGTATTTTGAAGCTATAGGCTAATGTGACAGAGTTGTTTATGGTTTTTGGATATTACTTGGGTTTAATATAGTTTTCATGGGAAAACATTTGTGAATTCATCAACATTTGATCTTTGTACTTGGTATAATCTTTTTTTCCATTTTGAATATGATTACTACTTAATTATTTGAGTTCATAATGTGTTTTGCTTTCATAATCATAGAGCAGTCCTTTTATGTTTATTTGGGATAAATGAGAGTCAGGATTTAAACATGCTAAATAATAATGATTTTTGGTAATATTAATCTCAAATTTGATGTTGGATTAATCGGATCTTTGTTAATCATTTGATCTCTCATACAAAATGGATATAGGTTAAAAGACTCCTTTTTATGTTTGATTTCACGTTGTTTGTCTATGACAATTCGGTGCTCACCTTGTGAGAATTGGCTAGAAAAACGTTTATCAAACCCGATTATGAATATGTTTAAGGCTCAATCTTATGTCTTACGAACCTGATTGAAAAAGTTTATTATTATTATTTCCATACGTGAATCAATCTAAAAGCATTTTATATATTAAAGATTAATGGCCGAAAGGATTCTTTTTTTTATAAAATAGCTAATCGCTTGAATGACTACTCGTTTATTTATGCGTTTATACTTTAATTTATGTGTACATTAATATTTATATGTTTATCCTCTTTGTTCTCGTCCCCAAATAAACATATGTTTTAATAATTTGAAATACAAAAGTAAATCGTGCCATTTATCTTTAGATCCGTGACAAGTTTAGAGATATTCTCTTTGCAAAATTAATTAACTTTTTAAGAACACCAATCCCGTGGAACGACCTGGTTTTACCCTAATTCTATACTACATACGGGGTTTATACTTTACCCGTACGTTGATTTGAAATTCAGTAAAAACTAGTTTATAAATTTAAAGATTTTGCAACACATCAAAGTTTTTGGCGCCGTTGTCGGGGATTGAATTGTTCCTTTAAAGTTTACCATCATTTTGTATAAATTTTACCACCCCGCCGTACAGTTTTGTGGCAAACTAACCAAAAAATCTGTGTTTTTGCAGAAAGTACGACACACTTATGACTAAGTACGCTGGTTTTTCTAGAAAACCCACAAGTACGCCGCACTTCAAAGGAAGTACGCCGCACTTCCTAGAGAATTTCAAACCAATGAATCTGAAATCAAACCAAAACCACCACCCAGCCTTTTTAATGTTTAAGTTTGCTCCTGAGAACATGGAGATTATTTTATTTATGTTTTTACTTGTTGGATTTACTCATTTGAATAAATTGTATATTAAAACCACAAAATCAAAAAATATTGTCTTTTATTTGTTTTGCTTGAATCTGTGTTTATTAATTCTTTCGTGATATTTGTTTATTATCTACACCTATATGAATACTATTGTATCATGTATATCCATGAAAAACATGCAAAACCTAGAAATCGAAAAATTGCTATATGTGTTCTAATATGCTATGTGATTATTAAGTTTATTCTTAATAATTTATGTTATAAAAATATGATTGTGACATGTATGAATGAGCTTGTTATATGCTTTGATATGTCTAATCATTACAAGAAACTTAAAAATACAAAAATAAAAAGTTGGGGTGAAAATTATCTAATGATTGTATTTATGGTATCGATGGTTATAAAATTGTTTATTAACTTCAATCATACAAGAATTAATGATAGAAAAGAGTTTAAAATGATTGGGATTTTTAAAAATGAAAATTTATTAAATTTCGTAACTGAGAAAATTACAAGTACAACGCACTTTTCAAAAAGTGCGCTGGTTTTTCTAGAGAAATTTAAAAAAAACATGTCGAGCCACACTTCCTATGAAGTGCGCCGCACTTGTATGTATAAACATGCACATAAAACCTATATCTTCTTCGTTATGAAGAAATTACCCCGATTGTTAATTTCTAAATGTTTCTTAATATTGTTTGAGTGTAAAACACTGCTTATCCTTATTTATACTAACCTACTAACGTTGATTTCAATTTTTAGGAATAAAAAAGTAACGATCCTTGAGATCGAGTCTTGTAATAATTAGAGAAATAATATTGTGTAATAGGTTAGGTGAAAGGCTCGTGACTAAAATAAAGTCACGAGACCCGGCTAAATAGCCAAAGTCTAAAATACAAGAGCTAGGAGCTCATCCTTGTATTTGGGTATAAATACCCCATCCCCACCTCATTAGTGAGGTGTGTCTTCTAATCTAATCCTTTTTATTTTCTCTAATCCTCTTCCTCCCTCTTTCTCTCTCTAATTTCTATAAGCACACGAATAACACCTAAACACACACTCTATTGCTTATTGATCCTAAAATTAAGACCTAACAAGTGGTATCAAGAGCCAATGGGCGATTTAGTGTTTGTTTAGAGCTTATCTCAATTTGTTTGTGTGATTTCTTACAACTTTTGTGTGTGTCGAATTTGAAAAGAAATCTGTGATAACTTTGGATAAAATATGGTTTAAAACATTTATCGAAAATCTTTTGTGTTTCTGAGATCTGTGGAAAAAATTTGTCTAAGCGACATCGAATTTGCTAAAAAGCTAATAATATCGTAAAAGTGTTTATATATCAAAAATTGGAAGAGTGTAACACAAAGTTGTGATAGCACAGTTGGTTTGTGTGGGAGTGTGAGTACTTTGTCCTGAGTTCGACTCTATACATGGATGTTTTTGTGATTTCTTTTTCGGAATAATCAGTTTAAATTCCGAATTTGAGAGAAAATAACCAAAACTGAGTCTAGCTCAGTTGGTTAAGGTGCGTGGTGAGTTGTATTCTAAGAGGTCCTGAGTTCGAGTCTAGAAGGGGGTGTTTTTGTGACTTTTTATGTTTTGAAATTGAAAAAATAGTCCTTCTGAAATTGATTTAGAGTTCTGAATTTGGGAAAAGTAAAATCAAAGTGTTGCGTAGCCCAGTTGGTTAACGTGCGTGAGGTTGTTGTAGAGTAGATCCAGTGTTCGAATCTCACAAGTTTCTATTTTTTTATTTTAAAATTGAATTTGAGATACCTAGTTCTACCGAGATTATAGTTTTCATATCGAAATTGTACTCTTGTAGTGTATTTCCTTGTTATCGTGTTGTAATAGATAAAACACCACTTTTGGTTTTATCAAATTTGGTTGTGATAGGATTTTATCATTTTTCAGTATTTATTTCCTTTATATTCGTTTGATTATCGAGTTGTAATAGATTAGTTCTTCATTTTCGGTTTCATCAAATTTGAAGTTACTATAGGATTATCATTTTTGATACATAGTTTTCACAATTTCGGTTTCATCGAATTTGTGTAGTAGTTTTACTTTTCGGAAAAGTTCTAAAAACGCTTGAGAATTGGTTGTGTTCACATTGTCGGTTTTATCGATCTTGTGATTCATTTTCAATTCAAATTTGGTAAAACTCACATTTTTGGTTGTATCGAATTTGTTGAGCTTGCTTTCGAAAGTGTTCTTCAAACGCATCAATTTCATCGAAATTGTTCATTTTACGGTTTATCGTATTGTTGATTCATTTTTTATGGATACTTTATAGAAAATACACAATCTTTGGTAATCACAAGTAGGATTTGTTACGTTTTAGTGTTTACCGAAAATTGTACTCACATAAGAAAGTTGTGATTACAAGATACATTTTTTGTCTTACTTAAAAAGCTTATATTCACTCGAAATTGATCATTTACGGTTTTATCGTAATCTTGATTCATTTTCGATTAATAATTTTGTGAAAACTGTGATAACCAAGAAATATTTGGGTTTGGGTTGGATAGTATTCAGATTGAACTCTAATTGAGTTTGTTTTGAGATATCCTTTGTGATTGTGTTTGTGATATATCAAAAGAAAATGGAATAGAAAGATATGGTATCTTCATGTTTGGATAAAGACGAACAGGAATTGCAATGACTGTGTGAAATAAAGAAAGAAATGAAAAAAGAATTTCGACAACATTTTTCATAACTTTCAGACATGCATTCATGGTCTACATCTAGACTGGTTTCATCAGAGTGAGAAATACGCTTTTCAGTTTCTCTTTGGAGAAAAATTCAATTCCTTCAAAAATATATTTGATCATAACATAGATCAACTAAAGAAACAACTTGAAAAAGAGGAACTTCATGAGTGTGATTCCAAAGAATGTTTGGCAGTGCTCAAGAAACAGTTTGAGATATTTTTTGATCCCAAGTCTCCTTTGTCTTATTCTTATCAATATCAGTCGAACCTTGCACGTCAAAAGGAAACATTTCAAGAGTACGCTCACTATGATACTGAGAGTCTCAAAAAGACAATTCTATCTTACCAAAATTCTATCGAAAAAAGGATTGATGAAAGAGCATGTCATGAAGAAGAATTGCGGATAAAAGAACGAAATGTCAAAGAAAGAAGGAACAAAGTGAAATGGTTAAATGAAATAGAGTTGCAGAAACAGGAAAGCATGATGAATGTAGGAACAATATTAAATGATAGTTTGGATGTATTGAACAGCCGGGTGAAATCAGCAATCCAGGGAAAGATACAGATGCTGCAGGTGCAAAGATCCATAAGAATGGCTCAGATTATTATATCACCATTGACTATTTTCTCAAGAAAAGACAAAATGAGGTACACTGGTCAAATATTGATTGTTTGAAATCGACTCATGAAAAGTTGAGAAAACAAACGAGATAATAAAATCACTTAAGAAGCAATATGATTTGTTTAACAAAGAACTAAAAAACATATAAGAAAAGATTTTGGTTTTGAGAGTGAGATGAGTGATAGAGAGAGAGATATAACACTACCCTTTTTAACGAATTCATAGAGGCTAACAGTAAAGCAAGACGATTACAAAATGATTTACAAAATCAGTTTATTAGCGATAGGGATATAATTCTAGATTTAGAACAACAACGAGATAACTTACAATTGCAAAATTCATATCAAAAGGGTCATATTTCAAGTGTAAGTCAAGATCAAGATACTTTGAAAGCGAATTTAAAACACCGAGAGGACAAATATCTTAATGAAATCCTTGCTTCGCAAATAAAAAAACAAAAGTCTTACCCCAACCACATTTGATAAAATAGGCAAAATCCAAATAAAACATGCGGTTAGTTTACAGATGAACAAAGAGCGTATCGGGATAATATACGTAAGTCAGGTTTGGGATATAAAGGTCCTTGTGTGCTTTCACAAGCTAATGCCAAAAATCCTAAGTTATATAATGCTTATGAACTTTATGATGAGAATGCACAACTGCATGTGTTTGATTCTGAGGAAACTCTTGAGGATGCTGAAGAGTCACATCCAAATGACAAAGAGTTTCCAACAAGAGAAAAAAGTACAAGATTTAAAGATAGAAACCACATCTATTATCTAAAAATTGAACAAACTTTATGAAACTTTTGTCCCACAAGTTGAACTTTCTCTTGAACAAAAATATTTTTCAGAAACTTTTATATCTTCTGAAACTCCTTCAAATGCAAGTACATCGAAATCACCTTGTGCATCAATGCCAAGTCCAAACAACATGAAACTGTATTTGGAAAAAATAGAAAATGAAATTAGCACGTTGTTTGAATTATTACAAAAATCTTCCAAACGTGAAAGTATTTTTTATACAAGTCTAGAACAAATTCATTTAACTAATTTTTGTCAACAAAAGGTGAAACCTATTCTTCATAACTTGCATTTTAATCTTGAAATATTTCAAAAATGATTCTCAGAAGACATAAACAAAATGATGGATGTTTTTGATTCAATGGAAAGTGATATTGATAAAACTTTGAAACAAAACGAGCATTTAAAAAATCGACTCTTAGAAGCAACCTTAGCTAAAGATGTTAAGAATCTTGTCATAACCTCTTGTGTGGAAATTAGAAATAAGAAGTTACAAGATGAACATTAAACAGAAATATATCCCCCAAGCGTCAAAAGGATGGTCTCAATGTGGTCAAAACTGATAATACGTGTGTAATGATGCATTGATTTTTTGTACAAAAGAGTTGTCAAAAAGAAATGTTGATTGCGGAAAAAAAAAATCAACCAATAGTAGGCATAAGTATATTGCTTTTGAAATAGAAACTTCATCACACCACCCCCGCCCAGACCACCCATTCATTCTTTGAAACATTCGCAAACAGACACCAAGAAGAATTTTTTTGGCTCCTTACAAAATTTAAAACAATGCACCATTTGAAACAGACTTATAAACGATTTGTTTCCTGTGGCTGCTCCAAAAGGCCCCAAAGAGTTGAGACTAATCAATGTGATGAAGTCCAAGTTAAGTTTGATTTTGCTGAGATTGAAACTATAAACATTGAGTTGGAACATCAAGTGGCTTCATTGCTTAAAGAGAATAAACACTTGAAGTTGGTGTACAAAATCTTATTTGAATTCGATCAAAAAGTCACGAACCTATGACACACACAATTTAAACATACACAAAACGATTGGGCAGAAAAAGTTTGAAGTATGATGTTCTGAAGTTGTGGATAAAAAGTCCTGAATAACACATTTTGGGTAAAGATGATTCCTTTCCAAGTTTAATTACTAAGAGTAATATTTCTAAACTTGAAAAGGAATCGGGGGAGAATATTTGTGAAAATGCAAAATGTGATCTTCAAACAAAGATTGTCGAGCTTGAAAAGTTTTAACTCAACAAACAAAAGATTTTGATGATGTCAAGCTTGAATTGTCAGACAGAATAGCCAAATTTGAAGCATATTCTGAAAAACTTGAAAATACGAAAGTTGTTCTCGAACGACAATTGGCTTGAAATATTGATGATTCTAAAGCTAAAAAGGATCAATTTTTGAAAGAAATTAATCATTTAAGGACTCAACTTGAAAATCTGAAAGGGAAGTCTGTGGAAACTAAGTTTGATAAACCTTCAATTTTGGGAATACCACCTGCTGATAAACTGTTGATAAATTCTTAAATTTCAAAATCATGGTTTACTCCCAAAATTGTTATGCAAAAAGATTTGTCAAAACCAGTCACTGCA
>BQNB010024580.1:2105-59414 GCA_026074375.1 Tanacetum coccineum
CCTATTTTGCCATTTCAGAAAGTTAAAGGTTAAATTTATATAAACTTATATATAAAGGATTAAACTTGTAAATATATATATACCAAGGGTATATATTGTCATTTTCATATTCTCAATGGTGTAAAATATAATATATTTATATAAATTATAAAAATATATTTAAATAATATAAGACTCGATTTTATTAAAGCCCGACACATTTGTCGTTTTCATTCATCGATCGAAACGCTATAAAACAATTATGTTATAAATATAACATAATTTATCATCTACTAGCTTTTAAAGAAACTTAAAATGATAAAATCTTATCATTTAAACTATAACGTATCACGTTACTAGGAAGTTTCATGTGAGGGGCTTTATTTGGGTAGACGTTTTGACGAGTTCATGGATTTACGATTTAAAGTGTCCTAGCTCCTCAAACGTTTACTACATGATCTCTGGATTATGATAGCCCGAACAGTGATACGATGTTTTCATGAACTATCAAACCAAAATCATTTACGTTAAACTTTATGAAATAAAGTTTTGAAATATCCAACTAAGACTTGACATATTACCCCAGGTTGCGTGACGAGGCTGTTTACTCTCATTTGAATTAAAATTCAAATCAATCAACTACCTTATCAAGGTGAGTTCATAGCCTCGCATTTTAATCTTTTAAATGTTTTATAAACCCGCGAGGGGGATACATGCTATCAACGATGAATACAAGTATTTTTCGAACTGTATGCTATCCTGATATATTATTGCCTAAATTTGCCTTCACTGCCAATATTTCTTAATCATGAACCATTAGTCACTTGCGAGTGAACATGAATATTGTGGATAGATCTATTGGGGGTGACGACTCCTGTTGGTGTACCCGTACATGGGGTAACCAAACGCACTATATTTGAGAACAATGGGTAACTTTGGCAAGTTACCTTTCCACGAGGACATTTGTTCCTCACTAATGTCACTGAGGTGATTTCCATGTTAATGTTTGGTTGCATGAGCTTAGGGCAATAATACTGTTTTTCCATGATAATTGTAAATGCATGCAATTATTACCTCTTATGATGACTTGTATTCAAACATTTCATTACAAACACTGTGAATTTCACTCAACCGTTGTGTTGACTCTTTTAGCATGTTTATCTCAGGTAATTGAGCAAACTATGGCACAGAGTGGCATTGGACTTGAGGACGTCCAAACTTGTTATCATTCAAACTTTATGTTTTCAATGTATTTTGGGACCTCTTTTGTAAAACTCTGATATATTATTGAATGATAACTAAATTTTCCAAAATGCCTCTTTTGAGTCATTTTCTATGATTATGACTGTTGATTCATGAAGTAATACCCCAAATTAGCTTCCGTTGCTATATGTCAAATAACGGGGTGTTACAAATGGTGATCCATCTTTAGTACAGATTGTTTTACATTCTTTGAACTTTCCATTGTTAACTCGTCCTTCAACCTCATTTGCTAAGTGTTTTACCTTTGTCTCAAGTCCTTGGATAATTTTGTCATGAGCTTCTTGGCTGATTTGTGTACTTTGGTAAAATTTCTTTAACCGTTCGTCTTGCTCGGCATGTCTCTTAGATGCTTCTTCCTTGTATTTATTGATTATTTTAGTTAGGCTTGGTCTTCTCTCTCCAGATGATGGTTGGTCCTATCCTCCCTTATTAAATCTACCGTCATTTCTGTTGTTATTTGGGAAGGGTCAACCGAACTCTCCATATTTAACTTCTTCCACACTCTTTGCTTCCTCGTTTAGAGGGCAATCCTTTTCGAGGTGAGCTCCTCAGCATATTTGACATCCTACTTAAATAGCGTGAACATTCTCTTTCAACTTCTTCATGTCTCGACCGAGGTTTTCTAGCTTGTTTACAATAGCATCGATCCCTTCAGAATTACTACTACCCTATGTATTTCTGCTGGATGTCCCATTGTGCCACTTTTGGGAGTGGTCAGCCATAGTCTGAATCGCTGTTAACGCTTGAGCAAGTGTCATGCCAGGAAGTGGCCCTTGTGAGTCAAGCAATTGGCGGTTCATGGTCCCAAGACCATTATAGAAGATGTTTACCTTCTGATGGCTATTGATGTCATGAGTAGGACATTTATATAGTTGGTCATTATACCGTTTCTAGGCTTGGTATAAAGTCTCGTCTCCTTCATGCTTGAAGTTGCGGATTTCTTCAAGTTGCTTGGCTGTTTTTGATGGTGGACAGTACCTTTGGATAAAGGATTTTTTAAGGAGATCCCAGGAATCGACGGTTCCTGGAGGAAGTCTATCCACCCATCGTTTAGTGGCTCTAGTTAGAGTAATGGGGAAGTCGCGCAGCATGACAGCATCATGTGATACTCCGGGAATGTTGAATAAGCTGACGATGTCTAAAACTCACTCCACATGCTCATGGGCATCGTCGTTCTTGTTTCCAGAAAAGGTATCCTCCCACAATTCTCACATGAATTGACTCTTTATCTCAAAATTCACATTGCCTCCTATTTCGTGTTTGACTACGCTCGATGCCTGTTTCCTCGAGTCAATGCTAAATACTGCTCCATGGTGAGGTTATCGATTTCCCCCTCAGCCACTATGATTTTAAGAAATGTTTAGTAATAAAAAATCAAACTAAAACTAAATTTAGCTCCCCGGTAGCGGCACCAAAAACTTGATGCGTAAAATTGTTTTAATTAATTGCCAAGTTTTAAATTTATAAAACTCGTCTACCGATATACACGCTAACGGGCAGAGAACCCGGACGTATATAGTGCGGTAGTTTGGTAAATTCAAGGTCATCCCAAGAGCTAAGGTTTACTAGTTCTAGTTTGATTATGTTACTTTTGAAAATAGTTTTAAGGTTGATTTTAATAACTACAAGAAAGTAAATGCAATAAAGTAAATTGATAGAAGTATTCAGGGAGAAAAGCAAGCTAGCCCAACCATTTTGTTACTAATGTTATGATTACATTTTCCTGTGCAATGTTCAATTATAAGTTCCATTAGTGGTTCTAATATCGACAAACCTGAATTGGCATTTGAGGTCTGTCCTATACTTACTCTACGATCCCACATTCCCCTACGATCACACGAGCAGGGCATCCAAGCTTGTAGTGGTTAAACCCTAACTATCCTTAAGACCAATCTATAATCTAAACCACTTATTAACCATCTCTAAAAGAGTTCCTGTTATTTTTAAGTATTAATATGGAAAAGGCGGTAATGTGGTAAATTCCTACACTAGGGATAGGTTCTAAGCTACCTAGTACCCCGCTAATCCCAGGTTCAACAGGGTATGTCTAATAACAGGATTAACAAGATCTAAGCCACCCTCTATACTACCAAAACATAAGGACCAATGAAAGGCTATAAGGATATTTAACAGAACCATAATTAAACAGGAAACAATAATCATATCAATATAAATTGCATGCTTAGGCCAGCATTAAGAGTGCTTAGCCGCTCATGGTAACAGTAATGCAAGAATTAATGAAAGTAAACATGGATTGAATCATCACTGTTCTTACAGTGAATGTTATGAACGATTAAATACAAGAAATGTGTAAAGTGACTTCTCCCTTGGACTTTTGGTGAAATGCTTCAGACCTTTGGGGCTTGGTTCATCCCTTAGGACTGTGTTGTGAGTTGTGGAAGTGAGTGATGATGAATGAGCCGGATGAGGGCTCTATTTATATATTTCGAAACTGTTACGGCTTAACCCTTATGAGACGTTACATCATAACCTTGCTGCGTAGGCTTCCAATCTTCTAGGCTAAAATGATGTTACGGCGTAACCTTGTCTCTTATGTTACGCCGTAACGCTGAGGTGGATAAATAATCTTCTGTGATTTTTGAATGTTATGACCTAAAGTAGGAGAGGCTTTACGCCATAAAAGCTGTGATGACTCATTTATTCTTTAAAATATGTTACGACATAATCCTTTAGGGATGTTACGCCGTAATAAGCCTTGAACTTTTTACTTTACTGCATTTCATGCCCAAATCCAACGTCTTTTGCTAAAATGATCGATTGGTCCCTGAAACTGAATATAAATAATTAAGTAACGTTTTCAGACATTTATAACATATTTTTAAGCATTTTCATAGGGAATTTGATATTAAAATGTATTAACTATTTGATTTTATCATAGACGCTGAAGTGTTTCAGAAGATTCTTGACATTTGTCCAAGAGTTCAAGCAGTAGATTTTGCTGAAGTTCCATATAATGAGACTACTCTTACCTTCCTCATTGATCTTGGTTACAAAGGTCCACTATACAAGCATCCCAGCATGTATGTGGACCACATGCATCAACTATGGAGAACTTTGGCGGTCGTTATCAACAAGCGTCTCTCAGGTAAATCTGCAAGCAATGACAGGCTGAGGAAATCTAGGATTGACATCCTATGAGGAATGTTCTACAGGGAAAATGTTGACTACACTGAATTAATTTGGGAAGACTTTGCATTCCAAATCGACCATAGGCAGCTGAAGAAAGGCAGACGTAAAAATATGCATTACCCTAGGTTCACCAAATCATCATTAATCACTTCCTCTTTAAACACCAATCCCTCACCAAGCTACAACACTTACACACCCACATAATTAAAGATGATAGTATTGTAAGCAGACTAAAAAATTTCAGAATTACCAAAGACATTCAAGAATATGGACTTCCCATTCCTGAAACTATGCTGACTGAGGAGATAAAGCAATCAGATGTTCATAAAATACTCTACTGGCTTAATTTCTCCCAAAAAAGGAGACGTAAAGGGTCACAAGGAAAGAAGACTGCAGATACTCCTGAGTCAGCTGTTGATGTGTTTAAAGAATCTGACTCTGAACCGGCTAGAAAACAAGCAGGCAGTAGGAGAGTGATTAAGAAAAAAGTCTCAATCTCCGCAGATGATAACATCATTCCTGAATCAGGCGTTTCTTTAGAGTTAGGAAAATCTATTAGCTTAACATAAGCTGTAGAAGAGGAAGCAGCAAGGCAAGTCCATGTTACTCATGAAAGGATTGTGACTAAATCTGACCCAGAGCTTGCTAGAAGAAGATCGTTGGGCATTGCCTTCAGAGATACTTCTGATGTATCAAAGAAGATGTCTCCTGATCCGTGATGTGTTTCAAAATCTTTAAATTTATAAGACTGAAAATACTGGACAATTATATGGAAACACACGGGTAGGTAAGACCAGGTCGTCTACAGGGATTAGAGTAGTGTTCGAATAATCAGAAAGAAAATAGACTTTAACAATTTTGAAAATAACTTTAGTTTTATCAATGATAATAGAGATGACTACTCGGATAGTTTAGAATAATTTATAAGTGTTGGAAATGATTTGACCTCGAAGATGGGACTTTAACTTATAAAAATGATTTCTCGTCAGAACACGTTTTTACGAATTAACTTGATTAACTTAAGACTTATATTTAGTTAACTAGACCAAATGTGTCACTCAAATAATCAAGTTATTAGTATATCAAAACTTATTTTGTTTATCAATTTACAAAAGTAGATTTCTCAGCACAGATGTAAAGACCTTAGAAATTTACTTAAAACCACATAGATCATAACGGATCTTTCGACCTATACCGATATGATTATATAATCTAAGTTGATAAGCAAAAATAGATAAGATAAGATAAGATATAACAGGTTTGCAACATAAGCTTAAGATTAAAGCGATCAAGATCATACCAAACACTTATTCATTATCGTAATTTCACCGAGTAGTCATTAGATATTTAGCCTCTCATGGCTAAGGAGTTCATAACAAAAGCACACTTTACATAAACTTCCATTATTTCAACAACTAGGTAAGAAAACTTCTTCGTTCTTGATCGTTAGATCTTTTTCTTCAAAGGAAAAGGTGTTTCTTGGTGTTTTGGTGAAAGGAGGGAAAGTATGTGTGTGTAAAATAGGATAGAATATGAGGAATGATTGTGAGGAGGGATGCAAATTCGTCCTTAATTTATAGGCAAGATTGGGTGAAAAGTGCGGTGCACTTAGGAAAAAGTGCGGTGAACTTTGGGAGTTAATGCGATAGCATTTAATGACTTTTACTGGAAGTGCGGCGCACTTACAAATAAGTGCGGCGGTTTTAGGAAGTAAATGTAGGTGCATTTAATGGACTTTAATTCTTCAAACTTTGGGAAAATGTGCGGCGGTTTTGGGTTTCAGGGGAAAGTGCGGCGCACAATGTATCAAGTGCGGCGAACTTCTTGAACTTTGGCTAGAAATCTTTTCTTTTCTTGTATTCGTCTCCCAAAGTGTATAGATTCATGAGCTTCGGTCTCTAGAGTCTTCAAGTGAACCTATAAGCAATTCAAGCTTAATTAAGTATCAAAAGTTCACGAGAAATGATAGAATAAACATAAAATAACGCCATAGAAACATGTATAATTTGGGCGTTATCAAATCCCTCCACACTTAGCTTATTGCTTGCCCTCAAGCAATGGAAGCAAAAAAAATAAAATCATTTGTCGTGACGTGGAGAAAATTTAGATTTTTAAGAGAGTTTGCATATTAGATAACTTTTCAAGCATAGACATATAACATAGCACCTCACATAGGGATAGTGTTTGATTTTAAATTCACTCAGCCACTCAGATAGGGTTTAAATATGTTTTTGTGAAGAACACTCAATTTGCTAGGCATTAAAAAAAACAAAAAAAAAATCCTAGACAGCTACCATAGGCTTGTACTTAACACATAAACCTGGCCGAATGGTGCAACTTGGGTACTAGAGAGGATCTAATCTTCATGCGCCGAACATAAGCCTTTATTTCTTTTGAACTATTATAACTCATATAGAACCTTTTTTTTGTTTGCAACCTAAGGCTTAGAATAGGACTTTCTTCATTCAACTTTCAGATATTTCAGCAACATAGCATTAAAAGGAGTGCTTGCGAGAATAAGAACTTTACGAGATACATTTCATGTGATAGGCTTCGGTCTAGTAAATGATGATTAAGCACAAGTTCTAGAGGTTCTAAATTACCGGCTCTCTCAAATATAATTTTCAACCAATACCAATGTTCCAAGAAAAAAGGTTGTACAAAGACCATACGTACCACCATCCGTATGTCGGTATAGGACAATATGACTGCAATCAAACCTTAACTCGAACAAGCTAAAGGCATCAATTATCTTAGGTACCAAAGGTGGATACCCGAATATTTTTAAGGCTTAGATTTCTCACAATTTAGTAGACTGAGGTGTGCTAGGTATAATGTCAATCCGGTTGGACTTGCCTTACTAAGAGCATTTTTTAATTTCAAAACATATAATAAAATATTAGTTGGAAAATTTTTAATAGGGCAAACACAGAGGGATATGATTAATTTTTCCTATTTGGCTCCCCTCCACACTTAAGTTGAACATTGCCCTCAATGTGATAACTGAATATAGAGATAAAATAGGGAAAATTTGTAACACCCCCATTTTTACAATATAGCAGCGGAAGCTAATCTGGGGTATTACTTCATGGAAACAACAATCATAATCATAGAAAATGACCCAAAAGAGACGTTTGTTCAAAAGATACGTTATCATTCATTTCAAATCAGAGTTTTACAAAGGCAGGTCCCAATTTATAGTACATACAATGTGAATGATAATATGTTTTAGCCATCTTCGAGTCCATCCCACTCCGTGACGTATATTGCTCAATAACCTAAGATAAACATGCTAAAAAGTCAACACAAAGGTTGAGTGAAATTCATAGGTTTGATAAACAGTTTGAATACAAGTCATAGTGTAATAATTGTATAAACACAATTATTATAGAAAATGGTATTGTTATTATACACCCGTTATTAGCAATTATTGCAACGAATGCAATTATCATAGTAACAGTGTATTACTGTGTTATTGTCTTGTTTGGTTTGTTTGGTTTGTTTGGTCTGATTGGTCTTGGCTGGTCTTGTTCCTTGTCTAAGCACATCGCACTAACACATTATCATCAAAAGTCAATTTAATGACTTGAAGAGCTCATAATATCAACATATTAACATCCCAAAGTCAATTTAACGACTTGAAGTCAATTTAATGACTTGTAGGATTTATGACACTAACACATTATCATCCAAAGTCAATTTTAAGTCAAATTTAACGACTTGTAGGATAGATAACTTAGACAGCAATTGTAATGATATGTCAGGATAGCATGTAATTTGGAAAACACTTGTATTCGTAATTTATAGCAGGTATCCCCCTCACGGGTTTATGAAAAGATTGAAATGCGAGGCTATGAATTCACTAAGTCTTTGAAAAGTAATCACATTGTTTATAATAAAGATTATTTAAAAAGAGTTTGTAACAAGCATGTATCCCCCTCGCGGGTTTATAAAACATGTAAAATAAGTAAAGGCGAGGTTATGAACTTCACCTGATAGGTAGATGCAATAATTATTTCAGAATGAAAGCTGACGACCTTATCACAATCTTAACGGGGAAAGGTTGATATAGCAAAATGATAGTAAACAGCCACGTCACGCAACCTGAGTAAATATGTCAAGTCTTAGGAAGATTGTACTTTAGAACTTTGGTTCTAAGAGTTATGAATTTGATTGAAGAGTTTGGAATTATTGTATCACCGTTCGGGCCATCATAATTCAGAAGTCATTCAGTAAACGTTTGAGGAGCTAGGGCACTTTAAATCGTAAACCCAACAACTCAGTCAGAACGTAATACCAAGATGAAACCCCTTAATATGAAGCTCCCTAGTATTGTGGTACAATAGAGATCCGGGCATGATTTCTAAAGGCACATTAATGATGAATGATATTATGGTTATAACATAAGTGGTTTTAAGCGTTTTATTCAATATCTGGAAATGTTAAGCACGACAAGCGTTAATTAAAGTTATGTCTTGTAAGGTTTTAAACATGATTTTATACTTTTTCAAAATGTTACATTTTAGACCCTTGAGAATGAAAAGTGGCAAAATATACCCTTGGAGTTTGCACTTTTACGAGTTTGGTCCTTCAAGTTTAAAAGATATACCAAGTAAACCTTGCACTTTGAAAAGTGACATAATAGACCCCTATAGTTATAACTTTGATAAAATGACATTTTCAGTCCTTTTAGTTATGAATTTTAGAAAGTTACGATATATACCCCTTGCATGGAATACTTTTGTAAAACAAGTCCGAATTGCCATGCAAGCTTATTTTAACATTCTAAAAGTCATTTACAGGTTATAACTTATTAATATAAGCTAAAATATGAAGGTTTATCATAATGAAAGTTTAAAATAACGATTCGTTAAGCTAGGAAGCAAAACGGGTCAAATTAGGGTTTCAAAACATAAACGCGCGGGTTTTAAGTTCAAATTCCTTCATTAATCAATAAAGTGGTTATTTTAACATTAGTTAAGCATGCTAGGATAGATTATAACAATATTTAACCATTATAACATTTAGTTTTAAGAAAAACATAAAATTAGGGTTTTGGGTGTACGGTTTTGGATCAAAATAGAAAATGAGCATGAATTGAGTTATGAAACTTTAACAAGAGTTTATTTAGGATCATATGAACATTATAAGAGTGTAGGAGCAGAAGTAGAACATCCAGAACCTGGGTTTGAGGATTTAGCTGAAAAACGGGTCGTAATCGGGATTTTAGCTTCGTAGAATAGGAATACGACTAAAGGCTTCTTTTCTTGGTTTATTTTGCTTCACTTCTATTCTTGGGACTTCTTAGGATCTCTTAGAATTCATATTGAGCAAAGGATTGCTGCTATGATGGGTTATAGAGGAGGAAGTGGGGGATGAGTTCAAATGGAGTGTTTATGCCCCTATTTATAGTCGAATGGGACTTGGAGGCTAAGGTATGCTTTATGACCAGGTGAGGACATGTAGGAGGTCTAGAGGATGATGAGGAGAGGCTAGAGAATGAGTTGTATAAGCTAGAAAGTAGCTATGGTGTGTTGGTTTGCCCATGTGATGTCGCGGCTAAGAAAGAAGAAAAAGGGGTGATGTGGCTCATTTTAAGACCAAGAATGGAGTAGATATTTGTGTGAGATGCTTGTAAGCTGCTTAGAAGAGAAGTAGCATGGTCATTGAGGTGCTTGGTTGCAAGAATAACTTTCAAAATGGGTCAAATTGCAAAGGTTTTGGGTTTCGGGTACTTTAGGGTTCAATTAGGGTTTTCTAGCTTGTAATTCATGTACATTTGATTAAGAATGATAGGTTACTGATCCTAAGACTTATATTAAGGATTATAATCAAAAGTTGATAGGTGGTTTGGGTTAAAATGGGTAGAAATGAGTAAACGGGTCAAAAGTTCTAATTAGGGCACAATTAGGGTTTTCTAGATTTATTTCTTGTACATTGTTGTTAATATGGTGAAATGATGATGGAATGTGGTTGATAATGTTGTAATTAATGTTATTACAACTTATTTGAGTATTGGTTTAGGTTTACAATGGATAAAAACGAAGAAACGGGCTTTGTTTAGGAAATAAGCTACGGTTTTAGGGTTTAGGATTTTGAATTAGGGTTTTGAGTGTAAAAATGTGTATGAAAGCTTATGAATAGAATAATTAGGGTTTACACATTGTATATTGAGTGTAGTAGCTTGTACAAAAGTGGTGGTGAAGAAACTGGAATGAAAACGGAGGTAAAATGGCTATTTTGGAGATCATGCTTAATGACTTGTATATTGAGCTTTGAAATCTTGTACTTTGACTTGGAGGGAGTTTATATTTCAAATGAGATGTTATATTATTTGTACATATGTTTTAGTAGCTTGTATATTCACTTTAGATATTAACCCTTCATGAAATTAGGGTTTAGAGGCATACGATAACGGTTTAAAGCCCGTTTTGATATAACGTTGCGAATGGTACATTATAGGAATAATGTACTTTGTAAAAAGATTGATGATAGTGCCTGACAGTTTGATGTTTGCTTGACATATATTTGAAGATAGGATGACATAGGTAGGTTGCGGAGCTCGTTCTTCTTTTGTTATGTAGTTACATGACATATGAGATTTTGACAATTGCAAGTAAAGTATAAAGGGCAAAAAATTTACTACGTATAATTATGATCATAGTAAAATAGGTTGATGAAAATTCTTGGGTTGTTATAGTCTCCACCCCTTACAGAAATCTCATCCCGAGATTTAATTGAAAGTTGTTAGTGAAAGATGTAGGTATTGGGCAATGATTTAGTTAGGCTAATATGGTTACAAGTTCCACGTGTGTAAGCATTTATAATTATGTTACGCACCATAATTTTATTACTTCTTTCAACACGTCTACTTATTTCCAAGGGGGTGGAACACACATCTTGATGACAGCACAATAGATTTATCTAGATTATGATTTGAACCTGGGTGGATGGAATACTTCAATTTACGAAACCTGTGGGTTATGGGCCTACCATGCTTCTGCTGCGCTACTGTGATGGTAAAGAATCGTTATTCATTAACCTTTTAAACGTCAGCATCGAATAAGATGCATATCACAAGTCTTTGTCATAAATTTCATACTAATGGTATTGATAATCATTAGGCTTGTATAGATTTTGTGTGTTCTTGTTATTTTGTGAAGATCATAACAGAGAATTTTAGAATACGGAGATCATGGAATGAGTGATGTCAAGGAATGATTGTAAGAGAGTTGCTAATCACGTGAGATACAGATTTTGAAATGAACAAATTATGAAGGTAATAATGATAATGAAGGTAATAATGATAATGATTAAGGAACGGATTGAAAGAAACTTGTTTGTACGTATGTTATATACTTAAGCCTATTTATTTATAATTTGTTACTTACAAAAAGAAGCATCCAACTCTTGTAACTGAGAATTTTTAAATTCTTGTTCGGAGTTTTATAATTTCCTTATTCAAATGGATGAAGTGGCCTATTCATTTCAATAATGTTGATCATAAAATCGTCGTACCTAAGCTTAAAACACAAATATGCTCATGTGTAGAAAATGATATGATCATGAAAGGTAAGAAAAATATTGAGATGTTGATTGTACTGACGCCCATATAATCGGGGATGAAAATTTATGTTGCAAAGGTATGAGGAGAGTATTCAGAGTTTGAACATAATAGGATTAATGGTATTGACAAGTTTTGATACCACCAGATAACAAGATGTAATGAAATCATCACTTTATTATTTCATGGATAACTTTACATATGAAACTTTAAAGGAGTTGACACTTATGTAGTGGTCTCGAGCTTAGTTAAGAGATACAATGATGTTGGAAAATAGATGTGGATATTTAGCACGAATTTGATCTTCTCGTTCCCATGTAAATTCAGAGTTCCATCTTACTTTGACTATAGGGATGCATCTTTGTCTTAGTTGCTTGACTTCTCGATCCATAATCTCCACTGATTCTTCCACATAGTTAAGTTTGTCATCAAGCCAAATTTCTTTCTTTGGAATGACGAGGGATTCGTCACATAAGCTTTTCTTAGAAACGTGAAAAGTACTGTTGTCTGTTTTTGAGCACTGACTTTTGTAATGCCCTTTCTCTCCACAGGCATGACAAGTTACAGACACTGATAGCAGGTTGCTTCCCGTGGCTGGTCCTTTGCTTCTGCAGTTCCTGGTCAGATGACCCACCTTGTTGCAAATTCGACACTTGACAGTGCAAACTCCTGTGTGATGCAGGGTGCATCTTGTACACAAAGGGAGGTTTCCATGGTATTTTTTGGCAGGATAAGTCCTAACAGTTTCTTGTCTTCTATTCTGCTGTTGGTGGTAATCATTGTTATGGTTGTTTTTGTTGTTGTTGTCTTGGTAGTTGTTGTTATTGCGATTGTTGGAGTGGTTATTGTTGTTGTGTTTGGGATAGTTGTTGTTGTTGGTGGTGTTTCCTCTATCTTCAAACTTTCTTTTGTGATCGTTGATTCCTTTTCTTGCTACTGGAGTTCCGCTTGTCCCGGTGTTCTTGTTAGTATTGTCAGTATTTGCCATGTTAGCAGCTTGTGCTTTCAAAGCAGTAGCAACACTATCAGCCACTAGTTGCCGGATGGCATCCTGAGTCATGGCTGGTGCTGCGGATGTTGATGTTCTCTTGGGAAGCATCTATCAACATATACAAGACAACACAGAATGAGAATCCATAAAATGATATAGTCATATCACAGATTAAGGTATGAGAATAAAAAGACTTATGATCATTCTTTGATATTGCAGGATACAACAGAAAGTTTTAGAATTTAAGACTTTGAGAGATAGATACGAAAATAATGGAATGAGTAATCCGATAGGAGGCTTAGATATAAAGGTTTGAGAAAATCGAATGGTAAGAGAATCGTACTTCAGGATATAGGATAGATAATCTTGATAAACACAATAGGTATCATAAAATAACGAAGTATAACAGAATCACCATTGTATAAATAACTTGTCTATATAATCTACATAGTAAGATTTGACAAGCGTTTTTATTTATACCACACCTCCCGTGGCTAGGATAAAGCTATAACTAGTCTAAAAGTTTGTTGATTTTGAGCTGGTAGATGACATCCTAAAGATCTTCCTGATTTGTTTGGTGACGAGCTTGGATTTTCTCAATGATTTGTTCAAGATCGGAAATTCTGTAGTGAGCAAAGGCAATCTTATCCTTTTGCCCTAACCGCTTCTTTTGAAGTTTGATAATCTGAGTACGGATTCTCTTAAGTTCGGTCTTCAGTTCGTTACTATTCCTTTGTGTGATCATTCTATTAATACGTCCTTCTTCCATTTTCTCAATACGGTGAAAAGAGAGTTCTTCTAAGTAATTCAAAATATCTTCGACTTGTTTCTCATGATGTTTCAGATGCATCTTAACTGAACATTTCCCTATTTCAAATATCTGAGGTGGGGTAGGAGTATAAACTGAGGAAGATGGTGATATCAAATCACAGGTTTGATTCCGAGATGGATTAGGTAATGTAGTTGAGGAAGAAGATGGGGAACAGATTCGTTTCTTAGGTGGTAATAGTTCTTCAGGAACAAAGAAATATCGAGGATCAAATAGTAGTGATGGTGGTAATACCGGAGATGGAGTCAAAATAGCTGGTGGAGTAATAGGATCTGGTGATGAAATAGGTAATTCCTTAGCATAAAATGCTTGTACGTCCTTCAAACAAGGATTATTGTAAAAAGATGAGAATACTGGTGGGATTATATTATCTGTAGAGTTTTCCGAAGAGTTAAAAGAACTGCTTCCTGATGAAGCTGGGAAATAATCCGATGAGACCGAAGTATAGTTAAGAATATTCATAGAAGAAAAAGCATCCTCAATATCGGAAGTAGAGCGGTTGGGAGAAGACATCGTTCTGATAACAACCCAGTTT
Organism: Tanacetum coccineum; assembly: GCA_026074375.1. Lineage (NCBI taxonomy): Eukaryota > Viridiplantae > Streptophyta > Magnoliopsida > Asterales > Asteraceae > Tanacetum > Tanacetum coccineum. The sequence continues at coordinate 16,417 of BQNB010024580.1, forward strand.
GTAAATAACATAAGTTATTTATGTAATAGTATAATAGATATGTATATTTACATACTTGTTCCGGAATGTAGTGGCATGGAGGACTTTGATGGCTGAAAAAGAAATGTGGTTATAGTTAAGGTTTTGACCTTGTTCTCTATAACCATGGCGCTGATACCAATCTGTAACACCCCCATTTTTATAGTGGAAGCTAATCTGGGGTATTACTTCATAGTATAACAGTCATAATCATAGAAAATGACTTAAAAGAGACGTTTTTAGAAAATTTAGTTATCATTCATTATAATCAGAGTTTTTATAAAATGCAGGTCCCACAATCTAAAACATAAAGTATGAATGATAACAGTTCAGCCATCTTCAGATCCAAGCCACTCCGTACCATATATTGCTCAATAACCTGATAAGTAGATGTAATATATATTCCAAAATGAAAGCGGACAAAATTATCACATTCTTAACCGGGGAAGGTTGATATAGCAAAATGATAGTAAACAGCCACGTCACGTAACCTGGGTTTGAGCTTCAAGGAGCAAAAATGGTGGAAATGGGTCATTTCGGGTAGTATTTCCACTCGTACGCCTTGTATCTTGTTCCCGGGGCTTCAAATCTTCAAAGCTTTACTTGTATGATCTTCTTAGATGATCCTAGGATCATATGGAGCAGAGAATGTTTGCTTAATTGGGTTATAGAAAGAAGAAATTAATTTTGAATGCAAATGCGATATTAGGCTTACATTGATATACACCCTGTTATTGGAAACTATTTATTATTGCCATTTGCTATGAATCTGAAAGCCTTAGGGTATGGTGTACGTTATAGCCCCTGGAGTACCTTTGCCAAAATAACTCCGCATGTTTCTAATGCTGTGCAATGGTTACACGTAACTGGGTACAACAACGGGGAGTCAGCTCAAATAGATCTATTACTTCATTCGCGCTTACTACGGAAGTAATTAACGGTTCATGATTATGGGGACTTAAAGGAAAAGTAGTTACTTAGGCAATAGTAAATTGAAATAGCATACAAAAATAATTGCATTCATGTTTATAGCATGTATCCCCCTTGCGGGTTTATAAAACATTTGAAATATTGAAATGCGAGGCTATGAACTCACCTGAACAGTTATAGGGAAATTGATAGCAATGTATATGAAATGAATAGTAACGGCTTCGTCACGGGCAACCTGGGGTAATATATGTCAAGTCTTAGTTTGATTGAATATGTAAGATTTTACATCGATGTCGGTTTTGATATTAAAATTATCATAACACCGTTCGGGCCATCATAATTCAGAAGTCATTCAGTAAACGTTTGAGGAGCTATGGCACTTTAAATCGTAAACCCAACAACTCAGTCAGAACGTAATACCAAGATGAAACTCCTTAATATGAAGCTCCCTAGTATTGTGGTATGATATGAATCCGGGACATGATTTTTGAAAGCACATCGATGATGAATGATTTAATATGCGTTTAACATATGCAGTTTTTAAGCATTTTAATTCACTTATTGGAAATGTTAAGCACGTCAAGCGTTAATTAAAGTTATGTCTTGTAATGTTTTGAATGTGTTTTTATACTTTTTCAAAATGTTACATTTTAGACCCTTGAGTTTGAAAAGTGGCAGAATATACCCTTGGAGTTTGCACTTTTACGACTTTGGTCCCTCAAGTTTAAAAGATATACCAAGTAAACCTTGTACTTTAAATAAGTGAATAAGACCCTTGTATTTATAAAAAAAAAAAATTAAATTAAAAAAAAAAAAAAAAAAAAAAAAAAAAAAAAAAAAAAAAAAAAAAAAATTTTAAAAAAAAAAAAAAAAAAAAAAAAAAAAAAAAATAAAAAAAAAAATAAAAAAAAAACAAAAAAAACCCCCAAAAAAAAAAAAAAAATCTTTGATAAAATGACATTTTTAGTCATTTTAGTTATAAGTTTTCAAAAATTATGATATATACCCCTAGCATGGATTATAATTACAAAACATGTCCAAATTGCCATGCAAGCTTATTTTAACATTTCAATAGACATTTATAAGTTATAATAAACTAAAATATGAAGATTTAACACAACGCAAGTTTAAATTAACGATTCGTTAAGCTAGGAAGCAAAACGGGTCATATTAGGGTTTTAAAATGAAAATGCGCGGGTTTTAAGCTCAAATTATTTCATGACTTATCAAAGCACTTATTTTAATGTTAGTTAAGCTTATTGGGATAGATTATAACAATAGTTTACAAGCTTAGCTTATAGATTAAGTAAAAACATGAAATTAGGGTTTCGGGTGTACGGTTTTGGATCAAAAAGGTATAACACATAGGTTTTTGAGTTCAAAGCTTTATATTATGATTTTAGAAAGATCATATGAACATTATGATGTTATGAAAGCAGATTATAAGCTTAAAGAACCTGGTCTTGAGCTTATAGCTTAGAAATGGGTCGGAATCGGGACTTTCGGCTTTGTACGCCTAGAATAATGACTCCGGGGCTTCGTTTCTTCAAAGCTTCGCTTGTATGATCTTCTTAGATGATCCTAGGATCAATTTGGGGCAAAGGATTGCTTCCTTATGGGTTATAGAAAGAGGAGGGTTGGTGCAAGTTGATATGAACACCCAAAGACCCTATTTATAGTCATTTGAAGGTGAGGAGGTTAAGGAAGCCTTAGGATCTGATCTTGACACATGTATGGGCTAGTATATGATGTGTAGCAGCTAGAAGATCAAGTGTGGAGGTCTAGATTGTAGCTTGAATGTGTTGGATGGCTTTGGAGCTTGCCGCGACTGTTTCTAGCAAAAGAGAGGTCATGTGCCTTCAATTTTAGCCAAAGGAAGACTTAAGTAGCTGCATAAGCTGCTTAAGAGTATCTATAAGGTGTTCTTGGAGGTACATGCATATGGGTACACTTGGAAATGGGTTAAAATGAGCCATGAACCCTCACGGGTCTGTTTTGGGTTCGGTTTAGGTTTTGTGAGTTTTTAGGCTTACCTTTCGTATACAATGATCAAAAGTGATTAGAATATGATCTTATGGTTTGTAATAAGGAGTGTCAATAGGATTTAGCAATTGGTTTGAGTTAAAACGGGTCAAAAATGAAGAAATGAGGTCGCGGTTTCCAAATGGGTGCGATTAGGGTTTTCTTGTCTTTTCATGCTTATAATTCAAGCATGCTTGTAATGTGATTGTTAATATGTGTTTATAAGGATCATATCTTGACTTTTTAACCAAAAATAATGGGTGGTTTGGGTTAAAATGGGTAGAAAATGAGTAAACGGGTTAAAGTCAAATTAGGGCATAATTAGGGTTTCTTGGATTTGTTTTGCATCTAGCTAAAGTAAATTGATGAAATGATAATGGAATATGATTTAGAATGTTCTAAATTAAGTTATTACAACTTAATTGAGTGTTGGTTTGGGTTCACAATGGATAAAAATGAAGAAACAGGTCATGGTTTAGAAACTAGCTCGGTTTTAAGGTTTAAGGTTTTGAATTAGGGTTTTGTTTCAATTTTTGTATAAATGATATGAGATGATGAAATAATGATGAAATAGGATTGACATAGTTGTAAAATAAGTTATTAAAACTAATTTGAGTGTTGGTTGAGGTTTAAAATGGATAAAAACGAATAAACAGGTCACAGTTTAGTATTTTGCTCGGGTTAGGGTTTCTGACTCGGATTTCTTGTGAATTTATGAATTGAGAATGAATATAGGTTGAAAAAGTAATGCATGATTTGCTTGTAACTTATACTTGATAGATTGTACAAGATTACTTAGAAAACTGAGTTGAAACGGTCTATTTTGGATATCGTGCAATAATGACTTTGTAACATTATTGTATTAAAGATAGTACTTTCTTTGCGAAAGAATGTATATTCATTTGACACTGTGTCTGTGACTTGTACATATGCTTTAGTAGCTTTTACATTCACTTTAGATATTAACCTTTCATGGATTTAGGGTTTTAGAGGCATACGATAACGGTTTAAAGCCCGTTTTGATATAACATTGCGAATGATACATTATTAAGAAAATGTTATACTTTGTAAAAAACGGGACTATGATGATATTGACTTATACATGTTCATGATGTTTGCTTGACATATATGAAGACAGGATTGCCATAGGTAGGTTGCGGGAGCTCGTCTACTTTAGTTACGCAAGTTACATTGCATATTAAGATATTGGCAATGCAAGTAATGTAATAAAGCGAAAAATTTCCCCGTACAATTATGATAATAGTAAAATAGGTTTTGCATTTGATGAAAATTCTTGGGTTGTTATGGGATGTTTTGAGGATGCTCTGGCGTGTCATTATAAAATGTTATCATAGCTAGACCACATATGTGCCTATAGGTCACACACATATACAATGAGGTACATTATATATATCTGTAATTGTATTTACAGTATATAAATAATCTACGTTAAACACGGATCACCTCTCGGTTATCTAATAACTAAGTAAAGTACTTAGTTTATTGGACTTGAAAATCAAATGGGCAAGCCCATTTGAAGCCCATGGCCACTATGGAGGAAAAGAAAGGGATAAGATCAATCTTTTGGTCAAATATATTTTGGGAGATAATTCCTCATTAATTGGGAAATAACTCTTGATTTTGATAATGAGTTACCAAAATCTCTCCCTTCTTTATCTCTATATATACACGGCTAAATACATGACCCCATTAAGGGTTTTGTGTTCTTATTTTTTTCCCATCACTTTGTATCTTGATTATTCAAAGTGAAATCTAATTAGTTACAGGGTTTAGACTAGCATCAATTGGTATACAAGGAAGAGTAGTATGGATACTCTTAGAGTGTGATCTCTATTTGATCATTGGTGTTTCGTTTTAGGGTTAAAGGCACCGCGTTGTTTCTACCGATCACGTACAAAAGGTATTACTTTTCTTGTTTTTTCTTTGATTGATCATATGACTCTATGGATCTGTTGATAGGTGCTTGTTCCGCCGTGTTTAATGTTTGTTTATATGATATTCATCTAATTCAGCACCTATATTAAGGTAATTAGGTGTGACAATGAAACTGAGTTCAAGAATAAGGAAATGAATCAGTTTTGTGAGAGAAAATGTATTAAGAGAGAATTTAGTGTAGCTAGAACTCCTCAACAAAATTGAGTAGATAAGAGGAAAAATAGAAAACTAATTAAGGCTGCTAGGACAATGCTAGCTGATTCTAAACTACCTACTACTTTTTGGGCTGAAGCAGTTAATACTGCTTGCTATGTGCAAAATAAAGTATTAGTAACTAAGCCTCATAACAAGACCCCTTATGAACTTTTTCTTGGTAGAAAACTAACTTTAGGCTTTATGAGACCATTTGGGTGTCCTGTTACAATTTTCAATACCATAGATCACTTATGCAAGTTTGATGGTAAGGCTGATGAAGGATTCTTTGTTAGGTACTCAATCAATAGTAAAGCATTTAGAGTATTCAACAATAGAACTAGGATAGTAAAAGAGAACTTGCATGTCTAGTTTAGTGAGAATACACCTAATATTGCAGGAAGTGGACCAAATTGGCTTTTTGATATTGATGAACTAACAAAGTCAATAAATTATAAGCCAGTTGTTGCGGGAAATCAGTCTAATGGTAATGCAGGTACAAAAGCATGTGATGATGCAGGTAAAGCTAGAATGGAGATAGTACCTGACAAAGATTACATTCTGCTACCATTGTGGAATGCTGATCCACCAATCTCTCAAAGTTCAAAGAGTTCTCCTGATGCTGGATTCAAACCATCAGGAGATGATGAAAAGAAGGTTACTAAAGAACCAAGAAAAGAAGGTGGTGATTCAAGTAAAGATAGTGAATGTAGTGATCAAGAAAAGAAAGATAATCTTAACAACACTAACAATGTTAATGCTTCTAGCACAAATGAAGTTAATGTTGTTGGTGCAAAAACAAGCATTGAACTTCCAGATGATCCAAAATAGCTGATATTGGGAGATGTATTGTTTATTCAGATGATAATGAAGATGTTGGTGCAGAGGCTGACATGAACAATTTGGATGCATTTATGCCTGTCAGTCCTATTCCAACTACAAGAGTACATAAAGATCATCCAGTTAAACAAATTATTAGAGACTTGAATTCAGCACCTCAAACAAGAAGAATGACAAAGAATTTGGAAGAACATGGTTTGTTTAGTTCAGTTCAGCAAAGAACAAACCATAAAGACTTCAAAATTGCTTGTTTGCTTGCTTTTTATCACAAGAAGAACCCAAAAAGGTAATTCATGCATTAAAGGATCCAAGCTGGATAAAGGCTATGCAGGATGAGCTTCTACAATTCAAATTACAAAAGGTTTGGACCCTGGTGGAGTTACCAAATGGAAAAAGAGTTATTGGGACTAAATGGGATAAAAGAGGTATTGTGATTAAAAATAAAGCAATATTGGTTGCTCAAGGGTACACACAAGAAGAAGGGATTGACTATGATGAAGTCTTTGCCCCTGTTGCAAGAATTGAAACAATTAGGCTATTCTTAGCCTATGCTTCATTTAAAAACTTTGTGGTGTACCAGATGGATGTCAAGCGTGCTTTTCTTTATGGTAAGATTGAAAAAGGAAGTCTATTTTTGTCAACCACCAGGATTTGAAGATCCACACTTTCCTAACAGAGTATACAAAGTAGAAAAGGCACTTTATGGACTGCATGAAGCTCCAGAGCTTGGTATGAAACCTTATCAACTTATTTGTTGGACAATGGGTTTCAGAGAGGAAAGATAGACAAGACTTTGTTTATCAGAAGGGACAAAGGTGATATTCTGTTAGTTCAAGTGTATGTAGATGATATCATTTTTGGCTCTACAAAAAAGTCATTATGCACTGAGTTTGAGAAGATGATGCAAAAGAAGTTTCAGATGAGTTCTATGGGTAAACTCACATTCTTCCTAGGACCGTAAGTAAAGCAGAAGAATGATGGGATTTTTATCAGTAAAGACAAGTATGTGACTGAGATTTTGCAGAAATTTGGTTTTACTGATGTCAAGACAGCAAGCACACCTATGGAAACTCGAAAGCTTTTGCTCAAGGATAAAGATGGTGAAGAAGTGGATGTTCATTTATATAGATCAATGATTAGTTCATTGATGTATCTTACTTCTTCAAGACCTGATATTATGTTTGCAGTGTGTGCCTGTGCAAGATACCAAGTCAACCGAAAGATTTCACATCTTCATGCTGTAAAAAGGATCTTTAGGTACTTAAAATGTCAACCAAAATTAGGTCTTTAGTATCCAAAAGATTTACCTTTTAATTTGGTAACATACACAGATAGTGATTATGTTGGAGCAAGCTTGGATAGGAAGTTTACAACAGGAGGTTGTCAATTTCTTGGAAGTAGATTGATTTCATGGCAGTGCAAGAAACAGACTGTGGTTGCAAATTCTACAACAGAAGCTGAATATGTAGTTGCTTCAAGTTGCTGTAGACAAGTGCTTTGGATTGAGAATTAATTACTTGATTATGGGTACAATTTCTTGCATACCAAAATTTTTATTGATAATAATAGTACTATTTACATTATTAAAAATCCTGTTTTTCATTCAAAAACAAAGCATATAGAGATTAGACATCACTTTTTAGGGATTGCAATGAAAAAAAGTTGATTTATATGGTTAAAATCCATACTGACAAGAATGTTGTAGATTTACTTACAAAAGCTTTTGATGTAAGTAGATTTCAATATTTGATTGCTAGTATTGGAATGCTAAATTCTTAAAATGTTTTATCTCTTTATGTTTTTGTAGAATTTTGTATGAATTAGTACTATTATTTATGTCATTAAAAGTTTTTGCTGTTAAGTATAATTAGTGGCTTTAGTTATACGTATATGCTATGTTAATGCTGTTAGTTATACTTAATACTGCTGGTATAATTAACATTGTGAAAATTGTGAGAAAAAGAATTGAGAGAGTTGGTGAGAATAAAAACAAAAAGAGAGATGTGTGGAATAAAAACAGACAGAGAGTTTTGGTGAGTAAAAGAATTAAGAGAATTTATGAGTTGAAAAACAGAAAGAGAGTTGTTTAAAAACAGAAAGAGAGAATTATGAGTAAAAAGAATTGAGAGAAATAAAAAAAACAGACAGTTTTTGTGAGCTAAAATGTTAATTTGATGATGGAAAAGCTGCTAGAATGGAATTGGAGTTAATACTGGTAATTCAAAGTTAATGCTGCTAGGCGTAAACTTACTGCTTCTAGGGAAAGTTAATGCTGCTAGGCATAAACTTACTGCTGCTGAGGAAAGTTAATGCTGCCAGGCCTAAACTTACTACTGTTGTTGAAAGTTAATGCTGCTAGGCATAAACTTACTACTGCTGTTGAAAATTAATGTTGCTAGGCATAAACTTACTACTGCTGTTGAAAGTTAATGCTGTTAGGCATACTTAAAATCTGCTGTTGTGAACTGTTAATGCTAGTTGAGATGGTTAGTTTCATAAATACTTCGAATAAGGATTTCATTCCTCATTTAATGAACTTTCTATTCAAATTCATATACTCTTTTTTAATAGATATCCTTAACTCAATTTCATCATTCATCATCAAAACCCAACACAATGACGACCCTACAATTTGCTGAATTTAGTCGTGTTTTTGGCTAAACTCGCTGAAAGTGAAGGGTTTGAGCAGATAGTGGATTTTATTAATGCACACACTATCAAGTATGCACTAACAGTTAATCCTACGATCTATACTTCATGTATTGAACAATTCTAAGCTACTGTCAAGGTAAAAACTGTCAATGGGGAAGTACAGTTACAAGCCCTCTAATGGATGGGAAGAAGATACTTATTACTGATCAGATCTGTTAGGAACGTGACCTTTAACTGCATGGCTTGAGTGAGGTACCGAATTTCTTGCCACATGGATGGGGTTGAAAAACTTTCTCAGAAGCTTCCATTCTTTAAGGCATTCTTTTCTCCGCAATGGACTAAGATACCAGAAATTCCTTTTATTCATACCATTTTGCAATGCCTAAGTGCTAAGACTATAATGAATGATTTAGTAGCACTATGCTTTTATGAATTATCTGCCTGGCTACAAACCAGAAGTTTAACTTTTCAAAGTATATATTTGAAAGTATGGTGAAGAATTTGGATAATGATGGTAAATTCTTGATGTATCCAAGGTTTGTACAAGTCTTTTTGGATAAACAACTGGAGGGGATGTCATGTCATAAGAGGATTTATGTTACACCCTCTCACACAAAGAAGATCTTTGGAAATATGAAGAGGGTAGGAAAAGGTTTTTTTGGAAGGGAAACACCTTTGTTTCCAACAATGGTGGTGCGAAATCAAGCTGATATAGGTGAGGATTTAACAATACCCACTGATCCCCATTACACACCCACTATTATTCAACCATCAACATCTCAACCTCAAAGGAAACAAAGACCTAGGAAGACAAAGAGAAATGACACTGAGGTACCTCAGCCTAGTGGTCCTACAACCAATGTTGCAGATGAGGCTATCTATGAGGAGATGGATGGCAGTTTGGAAAGGGCTGCCACTACTGCTACTAGCTTTGATGTAGAGCAGGACAGGGGTAACATCAATAAGACCCAATCTAAGACAACACCTAATGAACCAAGTTCCCTAAGAACTAGTTTAGGTGGTGGTCCTAGGTGCCAAGAAACCATGGGGGATACAATTGCTCAAACTAGGTCTGAGAATGTATCTAAATCTTCTAATGATCCACTGCTCGCAAGAGGTAACACACTTCGAAGTGGTGAGGATATATTGAAACTTCAAGAATTGATGGAATTATGTACCAACTTGCAAAATAGGGTTCTTGACCTCGAGAACATAAAGACTGCTCAAGCTCAGGAGATTACAAGTTTGAAACTGAGAGTCAAGAAGTTAAAGAAGAAAGGAGGATCAAGAACTCATAAGCTCAAAATATTTTACAAGGTTGGTAGATCTGCAAGAGTGATTTCCTCTGATGAAGCTAGTTTGGGTGATCAGGAGGATGCATCTAAACAAGGGAGGAAAATTAATGATATTAATAAAGATGCAGAGATTACATTGGTTCATGAAACTCAGGGGAAGTATGGTGATGAAGAAATGTTTGATACAGATGTTCTAGATGGCGATGAGGTGTTAGCAGAACTAGAAGTTATTATTAAAGATGTGAATTTAAGTGTTGATGAAGTCACTTTGGCTCAAGCACTTGCAGCTTTGAAATGTGCAAAAGTTCAGGAAAAATCTAGTAGAAGAGCCAAGTGAATCAATAACAACAACACCAACACTTATAACAACAATTGCTGCTACAATAATTACTGCTGTTAGCACAAGACCCAAGGCTAAAGGGCTTGTTATTCATGAAGAAGAGCAAGTAACTACACCAATAGTTTCTTCACAACAACCATTACAACTCAAGGTTTAGGACAAGGGTAAAGGAAAAATGGTAGACCCTAAGAAGCCTATGAAGAAGAAAGAACTAATTAGGCTTGATGAAGAAATTACTTCAAAGTTACAAGTTGAATTTGATGAGAAAGTAAGACTTGCAAGAAAGAAACCTGAAAAAGAAGAAGAAGCCAACATTGTTACATGGGATAATGTGCAAGCAATGATAGATGTTGATTATCAAATGGCTCAACAAATGCAAGCAGAAGAACAAGAGGAGTTAGGTATTGAATAGAAGTCAAAGTTGTTTGTACAACTCTTAAAAGGAAGAAAGAAACACTTTGCAGCAATAAGAGCTCAAGAAGAGAGGAACAAACCACCAACTAAAGCTCAAAAGAGAAAAACAATGTCTACTTATCTAAAAAATAAAGCTGGATACAAGCATAATCAGTTGAAGAACAAAAGCTTTGATGATATTTAGAAGTTATTTGACAAAGCTATGAAGAGGGTAAACACATTTCTAGATATGGATATAGAATTGGTGGAAGGCAGTGAAGTAAGAGCAGAAGGCAGTGAGACAAGAGTAGAAGGAAGCTCTAAGAGAGCAGGAGAAGAGCTGGAACAAGAAAGCTCTAAAAAGCAAAAATTAGAAGAGGATAAAGAAACAACAGAGCTTCAAAGACTAATAGAAGTTGTTACTGATAAAGAGGAAGTAGCAATTGATGCTATTCCTTTGGCTACTAAGCCTCCAAGTATTATTGACTACAAGATCCATAAAGAAGGGAAGAAGACCTATTACCAGATAATCAAGGCTGATAGAAGTTTAAAGATGTATTTAGTCTTCAGTCATATGCTCAAAAGCTTTGACATGGAAGATTTGGAAACCCTATGGAAATTGGTAAAAGTTAAGCATGGATCAACAAGGCTAGAGGAGGGATATAAGAGAGTGCTATAGGGTGATCTAAAGACAATGTTTGATCCACATGTTGAAGATCAAGTATAGAGGAATCAACAGGATCACAGAGTATTGGATTGGAAGCTATATGATTCATGTGGAGTACATTCATTGAGGAAGCAAAATGTGCACATTCATATGTTGGTAGAAAAGAGATATCCTCTTACATCACCTGCAATAACAGATATGCTAAATAAGAAGCTGCAAGCTAATCATTAGAATGAAATGTGTTATCAGCTTCTTAAGCTTATTATAAAATAGCTCAAGAATCAATGAAGTGTTTGGAAGCATCCCCTGGTAATTATGAAGCTTTCAATGAAGAACCTTGATGTTTTTGGAGATAAATATCAAGTTTAGGGGAGGATTGTTGGGATTAAAAGACTTCTTGATGATCTTAGAGTTACTGTTGATAAGGTTTGATGTTCATTAACGTACTGCTAGTGTAACTTAGTACTGCTAGTGTAACTTAGTACTGCTAGTGTATATTAGTACTGCTAGTTACTACTGCTAGTATATGTTAGTACTGCTAGAGTAAAGTTAGTACTGCTGGAGAAGATTGAAGAAAATATTCTAAGTAGTTACTACTGCTTGTACACAGTTAATGCTGCTGGTGTATAAGATACTACTGTCAGTGTTTAGAGTTAATGCTGCTATTACAAAGTTACAACTACTGAAAAGATTAAGCCTACTAGAAGATTTTCTACTATCAAAGAAAGGATAAAGACTGCTCAGAGAAAAGATAAAGATTGATTACAGATCAAGATTACTTAGTTAATAAGGATTGTTATTTATAGAATAGATCTTTAAGAATATTCTAAGTTTTAGGAATATATTGTAAATCGACTAGGACTCCTTGGTGTATAAAAGGAGGTCCTAGGGCATAGAGTTTGATATCATAATCTAGAAATCTTTTGTTTTAACATCATTATAGCTTTAAGGTTTTGTAACCATAATACTAGTTAGAGTATTCGTATTAATATATTGAATCTTTGTTTGTTAATCTGTGTGTTCATTAGAATTACTGTTCTATTGCATATTCTTCTTATTGATCAAAGATTAGATTCCCCATAATCTTTGATATATTTTACAAAGTTTCTATCATAGTTATGTAGGATTTATCTTGCATAACTAAACCTTACACAAGCTAAGGAATTTAAGATCCATTCAAGTGGGATCAACAGCACTTGTAGAGGGTGCAGCTTGATCAATGGCAGTTGATGAAGGTGTACCGGTCGGATCGGCAGGTCTTGGAGCAGCAGCTGCAGGAACTGGAGAAACCATACTTGATGAAGGATTAAAGTACTCATCGAACGTTGGTTGGAACAACAAATCCTAATCATTCTTAGTTGGTGGAACATAATGTGTTGTAGAGGGAGGATTTTGCATGAGTCCTAAACTGATTGTTCCAAGAGTCATAAGTTGAAGCTCGAGTCCTGAACCAAATTGTTTAGAGGCCATTGCTGTCAACTCATCAAATTCAACATGTATAGTTTCCATGATTAACCGGGTTCGCTTGTTATAGATTCGGTAAGCCTTCTTAGCAGGTGCGTAGCCAACCAAAATTCCAATATCAGCTTTCGGTTTCAGCTTTCTCGGATCCTCACCGTCATTGGCTAGATAACATAAAGCACCAAAGACGTAAAAATACGTTAAGTCGGGTTTTCTGTCATGAATGAGTTCATATGGTGTTTTGTTGTGACGCCTTTGAATTAGAGAACAATTTTGGGTATAACAAGCTGTCGTGACTGCCTCTGTCCATTAAAATAATGGAGCCTTAGAGAAGATCAGCATTGTACGTGCAGCTTCCACTAAAGTATGGTTTCGTCTTTCGACAACGCCATTCTGTTGTAGAGTGCACGCAACTAAAGTTTGGTGTGTGATGCCGACATCGTAATAATATGCTTGCAGAGTCGGATTCACAAATTATGTTCCATTATCGGTTCGTATGTACAGACTTGTTTTACCAATGGTTGGCAAGGTATTTTATAATTTAGTTTGTTTGTTCGTTTTTTTTACGTTGTGCGAATGTATATTTTTTGTTTTTTTTTTAGATGAACTTAAATTTTCTTTAGAAGTTTAATCACGATCTCTGGAGTTTCATCTTTAGAATGTAAAATCTTTACCCAAGTAAACCGTGAGTAGTCATCAACAATAACCAGAATGTACTTCTTTCCACTGATACTTTCAATTCTTATAGGACCACACTAATCCATGTGCAGCAGATACAACTTCTCTTAGATGGAGTGTGGTATATCCTATATCATAACACGGGGTCGATTCTTGGATTTGGCTAGTTTCTAGAGAGAGAAACACTAGAGAGAATATTCTAGAGAGAGAAAGTGTTTCTTTGTAAATGAAAATAATAACTAGCTTACCTCTTCCAAAGTTGGAAGAGGCTATATATAGTACTTACAATATACCGGGTATTCGTACCCGACTTAAAACCAAAAAACGTACTATTAACTATTAAACTACGAGCTATAATAAACAGTAAAATACAATGGGTGACCAAGTGTTTTTCTAATATCTAACAATCTCCCCCTAAGGGAGGTCACCCCTGACAATACCAAACTTTAATCACTTCAGTCTTTTCGCTCGTAGACATTGATAGCTTGTTACTTTGTGATAGTAATCTTTTGATTCATTTACGCTTGTCTTTGACTTGATCTTGAGCTTCTTGAGATCAATCTCACCAAACATAATTTTTATCAATCTTCATGTGATGGATTGCCATCTTAGTGCACTTGTTGATAGAAATACATGACATCAGAGTTTGCTCGGAAGCTTTGAACTTTATGAGGACTTTCATAACATCATAACAAGTTTTAGGTGTGTCTTGGGCTATTCGAGTGATTCACTTGACATCTCAGGAACTGGGAATTTCATCTCCATCTCCATCTTTTAGGATTATCTGTAATGAAAACATTAGTAATAAAGTGAAAATTGATTTGAAAAGACAGATAAGTGTTTTTATGAAAGAATTTGGTAACACTTCGAGAGTTTTGATTGTTTGTCAGAATGGTTACATAATGTCAATCTTATACTAAAACATGATTGACTTCACACCTTTAATCAGCCCCATCGTCTTCTGTTCAGTTGTCACAAGATTGATTCTCTATATAAGGAAACGCACAAGTCACCTACCTAGGCTTGTTGATGTTGGCTCTTAGCAGATTGCCATCTTCATTGTGAAAAAACCATCATTCACTCGGAATTTTTGTTCTTGGCAAGTCACAAGATAATTTGATAAGTGTAAAAACACATATCCTTTTGTACCTAAGAGGACCCAATTGTAAACTCAAAACATGACCAAAATGGCATAAATTTGCTGTGTATTTGTGTTTTGTGTGTTGCAGTATGGAAAAGTCAAAAAATCCTTATGAATACACATCAAAAGCGAGCAAACCCGGACACGAGAATCAGAAGAGTACAAAGTCCGACAGCTCAGCTAAACCTTAGTCACTTTCCCTCATAAACAAACTCTAAGGGACCAATCTTGCAGAATTTCCAAACGTTATTTATACGCTTGAAAGAGATATAAGAATGGACAAGACCAAATGTGTGTAAAACTTCCCTAAGTTCAACAAGTTTACTGTTGAAGAAGGGGCGGGGAAACACATTTACTATTCCTTCGTCTTTCCCGTTTCACCCCTTGGTTAAAACAAGGGGACAAATCAAAATTAGAGGGTGCTTAAAGTCAATTCAAGAGGTCTACATCACAAACCAAGGGACAAATCAGTCTTTATCAAAGGATTCATTAACTTTCTCTTAAGAAGAGCCACGTCAACAAATGAAAGAAGCACACGTTTATGTGGGTTTTTGTGCTAAATCACTCACAAAAAATAGCACCAAAACGTCGCATCAACGAGAATGACACGATGTGGCGATCTTAGATTACACAATTTGATCAACGGTTCAATTGATGATCGAATAATTAGCGAAAATGATTGGTTGAGATGAAAAGTTATGGTGAGAGCAAGGCACGAGGACTAGAAGCTTGCAGTCTTGGCACTCTAAGAATTTGGCCTCCATTCTCACACACAGGGGGAATCCGATTTTTTGGTTTCTCTTTTTATTCTTTACTTTTTAGTATTTTTTGAGCTAAATTTCGTATATTTTTAACTTGTGTAAATGTTTTTTGTAATCTCTCTCTTTTCTAGTAATGTATTCGCTGTTTTCATTAAGTGAAAGCTCAGTTTTAATTTGTCATAAAGCTCTTCATATTTTAACCTTTTAAGCTTCTAATTAAGCATTTTGTCTCAATAAGCTAATAAAGTCATATTAAGCTCTTTCCGTCTATAAGCTGAACATTAGAGCTGTTTTGGAATTCAGAATTATAATCTTTACTCTAAACTTAAATCAGTTAAATCTATTATGGATCTAATTGGATTAGAGCTTTTTTGGAAGGGGTGGTCTTGAACTTGGAAGGATCCAAGGACTTATACTCTAGCTTATTCAAAAGCTAGGGAGCTTGTAGCTGCCTTAATTGGTTCCTTTTGTTTAGCTAAAGGATCAAGTAAGTTTCTCTTTTAACTCTTCTCTAATTTTAGTTTAAGTTGCTTAGTTTTAGTTTATATGCTTAATATTGCTTATTTGCTTGCTTATTAGTGTTTAAATATCTCTTCTAGTGTTTATTAGTTGTTTGTCCTAATCTGTTTTTACTTATATAGTTATAGATCATTAGTTATTAATTTCTGTCATAAAAACTCATAAAATCCAAAAATATTAGTTTAAATAGTTTAGATCTTAGATTAAGGCTTATTCAGTTGTTTAATCATGATTATTAAGTTTGTTTTAAGCTAGTTTTTATCTGGTATTTAGTTTTTGTTCATTAGATTTCTCTTAAAAAGCTTTTCTCAAATCTGTTATAATGATTAAGTAGTGTTTGGTTTAGTGCATTCTCAAAATTGTACTAGCAGTACTAACCTCAGTTAGTACTGCTGATTCTTTACACTACCAGTACTAACCATAAGTTAGTACTGTTAGTATAAATTTTAGCTTTTCAAAATTAATAGGATTAAGTTTAGTTCTAGTTATAGCTTATTAAGAATTTAGTTGTCATTTTCTAGCTTATTTCATTGCTAAATTTGTTTTTAAGAGTCAAATTACATTAGCAGTACTTTCACTTGAAAGTACTACTGAAATTTTACACTAGCAGTACTAACCTCAGTTAGTACTGCTGTGTTCTTAGTTTAATTTAGATAGGTAATTTTAGGATTTAGCTTATTAAATTCAGTAGAATTTAAGTTTTAATATAGTTTAATACATTTTAAGTCTTTGATTTGCTATTCTGCTTAGACTCTTGTCCTTTAGTTTATAATTTAGCTGTCAAAAAGTCATAAGAAACTGAAAGATTCCAAAAAAAATGGTAGAACTTAAGTGAGTATCTAAATTGTTAAATTAGCTTTTTGAGTCTAGATTTTTTAGCTCAATTTTATATGGATAATAGTAGATTAATAAGTTCTTTAAGTTTTAAAGTCTAGTTTAGCTTATTAAGGTTTTTAGCTTACTTGGATTTTGTGTTACTTTGCTTATTTCCCTGGTATGCTTATTTTCTTGATCATATTTCCAAGTAGCAGATAAAGAGTAGTTTGAAGCTTTGAATTTCTTTGCATTCTTAGATTAAGCATATCATAAACTCTTTAGGACTTCTTTCCTTTTTCATTTTGATTTAGTTTTGAGTTTTTTATAGCTTATTTTCTAAAATCAAAGGTTAAGCCTTCCTTTCTGAGGTCAGTTTAGAAATAAGCTCTTTAAGAGCTTATTAGTGGATTTCAGCCCTAAGTGTCTTTATTAATCTTGTTCCCACTAGCTTCCTTTACAACTTTGCTTCTTTGAGTTTTTCATTTTAAGCTCTTTAAAATTTCGAATGCTTTATGGACTTAGTTTGTTGTCGGGATAGATTCTCAGGGTAGAAAGTGTAACTTTTCGATTTTAATTGTTTTTCAGTTAGTCCCTCCGTTAGTTTGTTAGTTTCCCCGTTAGTTTCTTAGGTATTTGCACCGTTAGTCCCTAGTTTAGTTCATTAATTAGTTTTATTTAGTCTTAATTAATAATTAGGGTTAGTCTTAATAAGTTTAATTAAACTTTTATAAAAAGATAAAAATTAGGGCTTTCATTTTTAATAATTTTCTGCGATTTTTCTTTATTTAGTGAAATTTTAGTTTACATTTTTAGGGTTAAGTTTGAGTCCATTTGCTTAATAAATTGCTTTTCCGTATTTGTTTAATTGTTCATTTTAATTTTATTTTCATATCTTTCCAAATCAAATATCTTTGCTTCATTCAAATCAGGATCCGAACCTAAACGTGGTTTCAATTTTACTAGTCATTGGGGATAACGACCCGGGTGATCATACTTACCCGGTTAAACATACGTATTTTATATTATATTATATATATTTTTGAGAGTGAATTTTATCAAGGGTAACTTGGTAATCTTCTTAATTTCTCTTCTTAAGTAATATATTTTATATATTTTTACGTGTGTTAAAACTATACATCAAGTTTTTGGCGCCGTTGCCGGGGAATTAGTGTTTACGATTCTTACGTTTTGAGTTTGTAGATTTGGTTTGAAGATCCTTTCGTCCTCGAAAGTTTCATTCTTGTTTTAAAATTCAAAAGTAAAAAATTTTATAAAATATAAAAAAGTAAAAAATATTTTCATTTTCTTTCTAGTATAAGTAAAAGATACAAAAAAATAAAATCAAATCAAAAATATAAAAAAATTTCCTTTTTAAAAAAAAAAAAAGAGAAAATAAAATAACAATTGGTAATCGATACACAACTTTAATTCTTCATTGAGCTATTTATCATTCAAATTTCCGCGTGAAACTTGCAATGTTCCTAACTCGTTAATCAAAGTTTTTTTTTTTATTTTTTCAACACTTGCCATTTTGTGTCACTACCAAGTACGGCTCACCTTGAAAAGAAATTTTCAAGAGCTACCGTGAAGTAGTTGATTATTTGGTTTAAGTCTCTTTCGTGTAATCGTTAAAATTCATTGTTAAAAAAAAATTAGTGTAAAAGTTTTGCTTTTAGATTGTTAGTATTTCTTTTTATGCGCACTCGTTCGCAGTCTCGTAGACGTCGTCAACAACAAACTCTTCCGGTTGTTGAAAACTTTGATTTAGAAGAACCAATTGTTGAACAAAACGTTGTTCCAATGGTGCGACAATGAACGATGGCCCCAAATGTTACATGCACCCATCGAGGGTTATGAAGATGCTATAAAAGGGGGTTTTTGTTCCACCCGATCAATGCCCAACAATTTTCAGCTTAAGCAACGTTATCAATCTTGTGCAAAGCAACAAAAATTTTACGGGTAGACAAGATCCTCACAATCATCCTTCGATTTTTTAATTAAGGTCAACTTCAACGTTCTTAGACATCCCGAAGTTCCGAAACTTTCGTAATTGCTTTTGCTTTCTCCTTTTTCTCTAGACGGTGAAAGCCCGAGATTGGTTTAGACACAGGAACCTCCTAGATCAATTCTCACATGGGAGACCTTGTTTCAAGTTCATAAAACCAATAGCTTCCACCTTTCAAAAACCACTTTTATAGAATGAGATCATTACTTTTTACCAAAAACCCAATGTAGCCTTTATGAAGCATGGGGAACGTTTTAAAGGACTCCCTTCGTCACATGTCCTTCACAGGACTTTCGTAACGCCACCAACTCGATACTTTTTTAATTCTTTAATTCGATACGATACAAGATGCCTTAGATTCTGCAGCAGGTGGTAATTTCTTAGACAAGATGCCTCAAGAAGGTTTAGCGATTATTGAAAGCAAGTCAAAAGTTTGTTACTCCAGAAGTCGTGCTAATGATTCAAGAGTAAGTACGGATGCTCCTCTTTCTAATTTTCACTCTATCTAATATATTCTTTGTATGCAACAAATAGCCGCTTCTCTCGAGGATAAGAGACTATCAGATGAACCAACTGTTGAATCAAATGAAAGCTTAGTTGTTACTCTCCTGCACGTCAAAGCGTTGAGAGTATGTGTCAGTGTGGATAATCACAATTTTACCCATTGTCGTTAACTCGATGGTGGGGAGATTTTCCCATATTTTTCATTGATAATTATCAACAATTTCAACCAACCGCAGGCGTTGGTTAATTTTCTCTAAAGAACAACTTCCATTTGGCAAAGTTCAAATGAAACCATCCGGGTTTCAATCAATTATCCGAACGTTCCCAAACAACCAAACCGATCACAAGGAACAATTCTGTAATTTCAAAACAAAACCGTGGAGGAAACTTTAATCACAACCGTCTAACAACCAAAATCAAGTTATCAAGCTCCTATACCAAACACCAACCAATCAACCACCACTCAATCAAGTCTTACCTTACCAACCTCCAACAAATAGTGTGTCTAAAACTGAATTTGACAATATTATTACGAAAGCTCAATGATATTTCGCTAGATCTCTCTCATGAATAATTTGCAAATGAAGTTAGATAAATTTTCAAACTGATTTTCAACAGAGTTTACAATGAGATCTCAAAAGATAGCAAGAGGATTTTTAGGAAATGATGCTCTAGATTTTCATGCAAAGTTATCATAGCTACAACCTTCATGTTCTCAAGTTCTTTACTGAGCAATTACCATTCCAGAAACCAGCAGGAGGAGAGGAAGTCAGAGACACACATAAGGCAATTACCTCCGCTCACCCGTGCGCTCCCCGCTCGCTTCCCACTCCCTCTCCCACGACTCCAGGACCCTACCTACTCGCCTCTCGTTCCACCGCCGTGTGGTTGGAAAAGGAAGTGATGTGACAAAGGATTACGGAGCTACCGAGCACGATGACATCCAAACACCCTCCCTCCCTTTTGTCCTAAGAACATATCATAGAGACAAAGAAACCCAATCGGAAGAATCTTCTTTCGTTGCCACACAAAGCTCAAAAACCTAATTTAGACTTACCATTCAAGACTCAATAAACAAAGATTGTGAAAAGGATGTTATCCTAGCTTCAAAGTTTATGGAAATCTTCCGTAATCTCACTTTTGAGAAAGTTTCGGTTGATGGTTGCTCCTCATTCATATGCCAAAGTTTTTGTCTCCGATGTTCAAAAAGAAGTTAACATAAACAAACAAGTTACTTGAGTTAACCAAAACACCGATTGGAAGAAAATTGTAGTGCGGTTGTCTTAAAGCTTTCCATGAGAAATAAGCTAGGTGACCTTCCGGTCGATTTCTATTCGCAGATGATTTTTCAGAGGTTGGATAGTTACTTAGCCCTTGCCGATTTAGGTGCTAGTATCAACTCTGCATGCCATTTATCCATCGTGAAAATTGCTTAATCTCAGGCCTAAACCGCCTGAAACAAAAATGGTATTTAGAATTAGCCGTACCGTAGAAGATTTCAATCCAAACTGGTGTAGTGAAAATGTTTTTGTACAAAGTAGGGAAAGTTTTACTTTCGCGCCGATTTTGTTGTTCTTGATTTCTATAGACGATCCTCGTGTAGTACTCATATGATATCGGTGCGACCTTTTCTTAGGATGGTCTGTTCATGCTTGTTAATCGTATGTTTACGAAGAGCATAGGAGATTTATCTTAGGAATGTCTGATGCAATCGGTGTACCTTAAATTGTGGAGTGATGCACCTTCAGTTTCATTCAACAATCTCATAATGTTGAAGAAAGTATTGGATCTAATCGATGTCGACTTGTGAAGTAATATCCCAAGAAAGTACGCTTGGATTTTTCGATTATTCTGATTGCTTTCTCACCCATCCTGTCGTCCAGTAGACTTCGATCCGAATTGTTTGTCTGAGCTTGTGCATCTGCGCAATCGCTTACTCCATATGTGTTGTTGATGAAAAGTGAATTTTCTACTCTCGTTGAAGAAGCCGATGCTTTTTTTAGCAATCGATGAGGAACCAGTTTCGCCAGTTTTTTAATGCTCCATACTACGATCCGAGGGTGACATTTCTTCATTCTTGAGGCACTTCTAAACATATTGATCGCATTACCTATACCAAAACCCAAGGAGATATTTACGTCTCATCCGGAATTCAAAAAGAGTTCTTAAAGTTGTTGAATCCAAAGAGTCTTCACTTGAACTCCAAAAGAAGAAATTCTCGGAAGTTCGAGCTTAATAAGTTACCTCCGCATCTTCGCGTATGTCGTTTTTTAGAGAGAAAAATAACAAACTTCGCAGTGTCATAAATTTTCAAAAGATTTTGAGCCAAGATGAAAAGACCTCACTCATTATAAGTTTTGAAAAACGAAAAACAAGCAATTGCTTAGAAAACTTTCTGATATCCGGGCTAGAATCCAGAAATTTTGCTCACACAAATCCTTTTAGAAAGATGATTACCAACCTTCTTAAAGGCAACATTAAAGGAGGGGTTAACCTAAAATCCACGAGTTATCAAGAAAGGAAGTAGAAGAACTTTTGACGCAGGATTAATTTATTCCCAATATCGGATAGTCCATGGTTAGTCGGTCCATTGGTGTTCCTAAAAAAGGTGGTTGTGACGTTGTCACGAAAGATGAAAAATGAGTCTGGTGCCTACAAGATTAGTTACGTAATGGAGATGCAGTTTGCTTTACTTTCTAACTTAAACGAGTTTGCATCGACTATCGGAAGCTGAACGAAGCAACTTGTAAAGACATTTTCCGTTGCGCCATTCATGGACGCAGAGAAGAGATATCATCTCTGCTGCGTCTTAGCCATCTCCTGGACATGAAGGCAACGAGTTTTTTGTTTTTAGTTGTTTTTCAGGGTATTTCAAATTTTTTTTTCCCAATTGATCCTAAAGATCAAAGTAAAACTTCTGTCAGTTGTCCCTTACGAACTGTTATGCGTCTTACGTCGTATGCCATTCGGGATTGTGCATGCTCCCGGCAACTTTCCAACGTTTCTATGTATGGCTGCCATTTTTTCACGACATGATTAGGAGAAAACAAATGGAAGTTTTTATGGACGATTTTTTAGTTTTTGGAGATTCTTTTTCCTCCTGTCTTTCCAATTAGATCGAATGCTTAAAAGGTGTGAAAGACAACCAAGATTAGCACTAAATTGGGGAAAAGAGCCATTTTCACTGGTTAAAGATGGATTGTTTTAGGACTAAAGATCTTTCTAGAAAAGGAATTGAAGTCGTTAGGCTAAGTTGATGTAATTTCTAAGCTTCCTCATCCAACGACCGTCAAAGGAATTCGAGTTTTCTCGGGCATGCTGGATTCTATCAAAGATTTATCAAAGATTTCCAAAATCTCTCGTCCTATTGACCCTATCTCTTAGAGAAAAACATTCTTTCATTTTTTTTTTCTGAAGATATGCATTTAGCCTTTCAAACATTCGAAGAAGAAGTTGACCGAAGCTCCAATTCTCATTGTTTTACCTTTTTTTTTTGTCTTCCGTATTTGGGACAACTTTTGAAATCTATGGTGTGTTGCAAGTGATTATGCAATAGTGAGCAGGTCCTAGGGCAAAGATTGAGAAGCATTTCCGACCCAATTCATTACGACTTAGCAAAACGATGACTGAAGCAGAAAAATTATTTTTACAACCACCGGCGTGATAAGAGATGCTTTGCAGTGGTTTATGCTTCGCGAGAGAAGTTTTCAATCCATATCTATCATGAACAAGGTGTTGTTTACACAGGATCCACTCTGGCATTGGAAATATCTTTTCAACAAGAAAGACACCAAAGCACGTTTGCTTCGATGGGTCTTACTTCTTCAGGAATTTGATTTTAAGGTTATCGATACCAAGGGAGCTGAGAACTATGCAGCCGATCATCTCTCTCATCTTGAAAACCCTTACGAAAATGTTTTTGACCCAAAAGAGATTATCGAGACTTTTCCTTTAGAGACTTTAAGTGTGTTAACTTTCAAAGACCAAAGTACCCCGTGCTTCGCCGACTTTGCTAACTACCACGGGGGAAATTCCTTTAAAAAAGATGTCGACTCAAGAGAAAAACAAGCTCTTTACGAGTTGTAAAACATTATTTTTGGGATGATGACCCTTTTTCTTTTCAAGACTTTTGCGGATCAAATAATCCGAAGGTGTGTAGATGGCAAGAAGCTCTCGAAATTCTCGAGCTTTGTCAGCAGTGGACCCATCGGGGGGAAACTTGGTGCCAAGCTTTCCGCGCAAGAAGATTTTTGGATGCCGGTTTCTTTTGGCCAACCCATTTATAAGGATGTCTCTACGAATTAGTCTCAAACAACTTGTGTTTAATGTCAATGGAAGGCGAAATCTCTAACGCTGATGAGATGCCTCAAAATTGTTAGATCCAAGTTTATGAGATTTTCGATTTATGGGGAATTGATTTTATGGGACCTTTTCCGTCATCTAGGGGGTAACAAAATATATTCTAGGTAGCGATCGATTTCTTTCCAAGTTGGTTGAAGCGAAAGCGCTCCCCACCAACAGATGCTAGGGTAGTTGTTAAGTCTTTAAAATCCGTTTCTTCTCCCGATTTTTGGTGCTCTGAGGAGCAATCATAAGCGATCGTGTGAGACCTATTTTTGTACCGACAAAATTTCGATAAAGTTATGTCTAAATATGGTGTAACCTATCGTCTTTCGACTCCCTTACCACCACAAACATCCGTGGGTCAAGTTGAAGTCACGAAATCGTGGTCTCAAAGAATTTTGGAGAGGACGGTGAGGAGAAAATCGTAGTGCTCCTGGTCCGACAATAGCTGATGCATTATGGGGGGGGGCCCCTTTTTTTTTTTGATTTTAGACCGCTTACAAGATCCATTGGATGTACTCCGTACCAAAGTTAGTCTATGGAAGAAAGCGTGTCACTTGTACAGTTGACGCGAACACAAAGCATATTGTGCTCTTAAGCATGCAACTTTGATTTTAAAGACCAGCGAGCGATGTCGAAAGCTTCAACTCAATGAGAACTAAGCGGGCGCTTCTCGAGTATCTAGTTACGAGAATTCGCTATCTACAGGAGAAGACAAAGAAACTACACGATTCCAAGATAAAGAATCCGGAATCTTCAATTTGGTGATCAAGTCTTACCTTTTCACCTCCGATTAAGATTTTCTCCGGAAAGCTCAAAGTCCCGATGGTCTCGGGACCTTTCAAAATCGACTCTAAGTTTCTTCCTTTTATGGCATTGCCAAGTTGTCTCATACCGATGGTTTTAGATTTCAAAGTCAACAGCCCGTTTGAAGCACTATATGGAGGAGGATACACCACCATTGGTTATCCGATCTCAGATTTCCCCTAAAGGACATTCTGAATTCAGGGATCGCGTCGAGCTTGCGACTCGGTGACCAAAAACAAGCCGCTTCGTGGGAGTTCAATCCATGCTTTTATCCTTTCTTATTTTTATTATCAATTGTGTTGTGTTAAAAGAGGCTTATACTCTCTTCTAATTTCTCGTGTATTGTAGGCTCTGTTTGTTGTGATTTTTGCAAGGATTCTTCCCAACAAATTTTTGAAGCCTCTGTGTCCGGTGTTGTTCTCCCGTTCGACTTGAGTTTTCTTATCCTTTGTGTGAAATTAAGTTTGGGGGTGATCCATATCTTTTCATCTTATCTGATAATCAATCGTTTATCTTGGCATACTAAATAAACGGCTTAGATTTATGTAGAGACCGCCTATTTAACATTGGGACAATGGTTTCGTTTTATGTTTGGGGGAAGGTAATTCTATCGAATTTGATGTTGCTTGCTTATTGTTTTGTTCTCACGTACCCGTTTTTCCCACAAAAATAGCAAAAATTTTAAATTTTTCAGTCTTGTTATTTAGTTTAAATAATAATAATTTGTCAAAAAAATAAAATAAATAATAATAATAATAAAAAAATAAATAAATAAATAAAAATAAAAAGTGTTACGACACTAATGTAGATTTTCCGTTGGTAAGAATAAGAAGTAATTTTTGACCTGATTGAACGTATTGAGTTCCAGCTTTCTCCCTTAACAATTAATGATGATAGTTTGTGCTAGTCTCATGTAGATTTTAAACATGATAAACTTGAAATCGTTAGTAAATGAAGTTTGCTGCTAATCTAAAGAGAAGATTTTAAATATGCCGGAGTTTGAATTTTATATATAGGCTAAGCATTTGCAAATTTCTTTTGCGTTAAGAACAAGAAATGATAGTGTTTATTCATAAGTCATGACGCATTCTAAAGCTAGGATTAGTTGGATTTCTTTTAGAGTGCTCAATATGCTATTCATTTGTAGGCTTTTTCTTTGCCATTAGCTGTTGTGTTTCACGCCGCGTATTCGTATATGTATAATGTTTGATTTATAATATTAGTGGATGTCTGGTAATTGCGAGGGTTTTTTTGGTTCTAATAATTAGCTAATAGAAGTTTTCTTTAGTTTATTTGTGATTAGGATGAGTACACATCAGGTATGTATATCTCATCTTTGGCTCTAAAAATTACAAATATAATAACAATAAATAAGTATCTGTTCCAGGGATTTTTTTTTATTCATCGTGTCGGAGGCAATGTGCCGATGTTGGAGTTTCTCTATAAGTAGGCGCTTATGGTGTCATAATAAATGAGAATTACTCATTGTCTGAGACTCGCGCGCTAGCTGGATTGTGGCTCTCTCTTTTCGAGATAATAAGGCACCGGTTTTTACTATATATCAATCCAAGGTCTGAAATATTGTTGGCTACATGTGTCGGAGGCTATGGCTCGATGTTGTGCCCTATAAAGGACTCGAGAATAAAATAGTAGTGTTGCTAAAATTTTTATCTTTTACTTTGTGTTTCCTTAACGCGCCTAAGGGTAATTTGGTGCAAATAAGATTGGTCTATTCAGCCTTAAAGCAGCTCCTTTTTAGGGTTTATGACATGAATGGTGCTGCCATTGTGTGTAAGTAGCTTAGATAAAAGCCAAATTTGTTCGCGTTATTCGCCCTCGAGTGGACTTGTATTCTTGATGAGCATTTTGATTTATTGAAAGGGCTAGGAGAGCTAAAATTAATTGCGTTTCTTACCATTACACTTTATTTCTGGATTTAATAAGTTCGAAACAAAGTCTATAAATAGCCTTTTGGGTATATGACTTAAGTATAAATCGCCTGAGATACAAAATGGATTTGCGGGAGGAATAAGAAAGTATACAATTAGTTATTTATGAGAGTGTTAGGTCTATTGACTTGTAATTAACTAATGATCTTGTTTTTAAGCTTTAGCCTGGAAAAGTGAAAAAATCGGGGGATGACTCAAAATTTATCTTTTGGCTACTTAATTGTGCTTTTTGTTCTATGATTCCTAAAAGTTACCAGAACAAGACGGTAATGAAAAAAATACCATTATGTCAACACAAGAATAAGTTGTAGTTAGGTAGTTAATTATCAAGAAAGAAAAAATCATAAAAAGAGAAAAAATCTTAGAAAATGGGAAATCGGGTGTTTTATAACTTGTGATCTCTTATCTCTCTCAACAAAAATCTTTGCTACTTTTCAAAGGTTTAGTTTGGGGAATTTTCGAGGTATTTGGTTATAAGGCATGTGATATTGCGTGAGGACACACAATCGTTTAGTTTGGGGAATTTTGATAAGTGTAAAATACACATATCCGTTTGTACCTAAAAAGACCCAAATAAACCCAAAACAGACCAAAAATGGCAAAAATATGCTTGTATTTGTGTTTTGTGTAGCAGCTGTTATGGAAACGTCACAATCACAAGAAAAATAATACAAAATGCTTGTGCAAGCTGCCGGACACGAGAATCAGAAGAGTACAAAGCCGAAGCCTCAGCCCAAACCTTAGTCACTTTCCTCTCATAACAAACCTCAAGGACCAATCTTGCAATTTCCAAAAGTTATTTATAACTTGAAAGAGATAAAAGAAAGACAAGGACCAAATGTGTAAACTTCCCAAAGTTCAACAGTTTTAACTGTCGAAGAAGGGGCGGGGAATAGGGAAAACATCATTTACTGTATTCATCGTACTTCCCCCGTTTTCTACTCCCTGGTACAAACCAAGGGGCAAATCAAAATAGGGTGGCTTAAGTCATTCAAGAGGTGGTCATAATCACAAACTAAGGGACAAATCAGTCTTTATCAAAGGATTCATTAACTTTCTCTCAAGAAGAGCCACGTCAACAATGAAAGAAGCACAAGTTTATGTGGGTTTTTGTGCTAAATCACTCACAAAACTAGCACAAACGTCGCATCAAGAGAATGACACGCTGGCGATCCTTAGATATACACAATTTGATCCAACGGCTACAATTGATGATCAAATGATTGGAGAAATGATTGGTTGAGATTAAAAGTTTGGAGAGCAAGGCAAGAGGACCTAGAAGCTTCAGCTTGGCACTATAAATAGGCCTCATTCTCACACACACAGGGGATCCGATTTTTAGTCTTCTCTTTTTATCTTTCTTTTTAGTAATTTTTAGCTTAATTTCGTAATTTTACTTAAATGTTTTTGTAATCTTCTTTTCTAGTAATGTAATTCAGTTTTCAATTAATGAAATTCAGTTTTAATTTGTCATAAGCTCTTCTTATTTTCAACCTTTAAGCTCTCTTAATAAGCCATTTTGTCTCAATAAGCTAATAAACTCATATTAAGCTCTTTCAGTCTATAAGCTGAAGTTAGAGCTTGTTTTGAATTCCAGATATTAAATCTCTTTACCTAAACCTTTAAATCAGTTAAATCTATTATGGATTCTAATTGGATTAGAGCTTTTTTTTGGAAAGGGATCTTAACTAGGAAGAGCGATCCCAAGGGATTATAATTAGTTATTCAAAGTGCTAGGGAGCTTGTAGCTGCCTTAATTGGTTCCTTTTGTTTAGCTAAAGGATCAAGTAAGTAAAAAACCAAAAATATAGTAAAATAGTATAGATCTTAGATTAATGATTATTTAGTTGTTAATTCTTGTTAATTAAGTTTGTTTTAAGTTAGTTTTTATCTGGTATTAGATACTTGTTAATTAGATTTGCAAAATTAGCTTTAACTAAAACCTGCCAATACTTTAAAGGGGTGTTTGGTTTAAGCTACTTTGACCTCTCAAAGTCAAAGAGAGTTTTTAAAATTGTTTAAGTCAGCTTAGATTTCATAATTAATCATTAGGCAAAGAGGTTTCAAAAGTTAATTTTCATTTTTCAAAAAGTTATGGCTTATTATGATGGTTTCAGCACCAGGGCACTTTTAGTTTAAAGTTAGGATTGCTTATTCTTATTCTAGGTTTCCTTTGGCTTGTGTGTGCTTAAATTTGGTCTTAACTCACTCAATGGAGTGTGTTTAAGGTAGTAAAAGCCCATAGGTTTGCCTGCACAAGCCCTTGCTTGTTTACCAATTGCATCAGCAGTACCTTCAAGTGAAAGTACTGCTGAATTTTGAGCTTCATTTTAGGCTAGATAAAATAGGAATTAGAAGCTTAAATTTAGGATTGTTTTAGTCTTCTTATAGCTTAGGAATAGCTTAAGTTAGATTAGGTCTTAGATTTCATTACTAGCTTGTTTATCTAGGCACATTTAGTTTTAAAAATCACCAAAAAGCCAAAAATTTACAAAAGCAGTACTAACCTCAGTTAGTACTGCTGATGTTTAAGCTCCAATTTAAGCCATCAATTTTAGGATTTAGTAGCTTATCTTTTAGAATTGTATAGTCTAGGAATAGCTTAATATAGATTAGAACTTAAATTTCATCTTTCTAGCTTATTATCTTAGTTTATTTTGCTGTCAAAAGTCATAAAAGTTTGAAAACACCAAAAACAGTACTTAGAAATTTTAGGATTTCAATTTGTTAATTTAGCTCATGATTCTAGATTTTACAGCTTAAGTAGATAGATTATAAGTAGTTTTATAAGTCCTTAAAGTTTTAGAGTCCAGTTTAGCTTTTTAAGGATTTTAGCTTATTTGGATTTTGTGTTAAATTGCTTATTTTTCTGAGTTTGCTTAGTTCATGATCAATTTCAGTAGCTTAAAAGTAGTTTAAGCATTTATTTCTTTTCATTTATAGATTAAGCATATCATAAGCTCATTAGAACTTCTTTCCTTTTACATTTTGAGCTAATTTTGAGTTTTTTATAGCTTATTTTCTAAAACCAATAGTTAAGTCCCACTTTCTGAGGTCAGCTGATAAATAAGCTCTTATTGAGCTTAATTGTGGCTTTTAGATATAAGTCTTTTCATTAAAGTTGTTCTCTTTAAGCTGTTCTACAAATTTTATCTTTTGAGTTTTTCCTAAAAAGCAGTTTTTAAATTCTAAGTGCTTTTTGGACTTAGTTTGTTGTCGGGGAGGGACCTCAGGGACTGTTTGTGTAACTTTCAAATTTTATTTGTGTCTTAGTTAGTCCTTGCCCGTTAGTTACTTTAGTTCAGTTAGTCCTTTTCCCTTTTGCACCATTAGTCCCTAGTTTAGTTAATTAATTAGTTTTATTTAGTCTTAATTAATAATTAGGGTTAAGTTTTAATTAGTTTAATTAATCTTTAATAAAAAGTAAAAATTAGGGCTTTTATTTTTAATAATTTTCTGCATTTTTTCTTTATTTAGTGAAATTTTAGTTTACATTTTTAGGGTTAAGTTTTAGTCCATTTGCTTAATAGTTGCGTTTCCGTATTTGTTTAATTGTTCATTTTAATTTTATTTTCATATCTTTCCAAATCAAATATCTTTGCTTCATTCAAATCAGGATCCGAACCTAAACGTGGTTTCAATTTCACTGGTCATTGGGGATAACGACCCGGGTGATCATACTTACCCGGTTTAATATACGTAATATATATTATATTATATATATTTTTGAGAGTGAATTTTATCAAGGGTAACTTGGTAATTTTCTTAATTACTCTTAAAGTTATATTAGTATATATATTTTACGTGTGTAAAACTATCGCAATCAGTTTTTGGCGCCGTTGCCGGGGACTAGTGTCAAGATTCCTTCGTTTTGTGTTTGTTGATTTGGTTTGAAGATCCTTTCACCCTTTTTTGAGAGTGAATTTTATCAAGGATAACTTGGTAATTTTCTTAATTACTCTTTTAAAAGTATTATATTTTATATATATTTTACGTGTGTTAAAACTTGCATCAAGTTTTTGGCGCCGCTGCCGGGGACTAGTGTTTAAGATTCCTACGTTTTGTGTTTGTTGATTTGGTTTGAAGATCCTTTCACCCTCGAAAGTTTCATTTTTGTTTTATAATTCAAAAATCCAAAAAATCATAAAATATAAAAATTAAAAAAATATTTTCCTTTTCTTTTTAATATAAGTAAAAGATAAAAAAAAAGAGAAAAATCAAAAATATAAAAAAATCTTCCTTTTTAATTTAGAAATAAAAGTCACCAATGGTAATAATACCAAATATTACATTATCAACGGAGTGTTTCATTTCAATTTCCAGTGACTTGTTGGTATTACAAATCGAACTAAAGATTTAACACTTACCATTTGTGTCTCTACGAAATACGGCTCACCTTGAAAAGCAATTTTCAAGAGCTACCGTGATGTAGTTGATTATTTGGTTTAAGTCTCTTCCGTGTAACCGTTAAAATTCATTCTTAAAAAAAATTAGTGCAAAGTTTTGTTTTTTGATTTTTAGTTTTTCCTTTTTATGCGCACTCGTTCGAATATCCGAAGAGTCGACAACAACAAAAAACCTCTTCCGGTTGTTGAAAATTTTTTTATTTACGAAGAACATTTGTTGAAACAATACGTTGTTTCATGGCCGACATTCGAACCTATGGCCCAATATGTACAAAGCAACCAACGAGGGTATGAAGATGCTATAGTTTGTTTTTCCACGTTTAATGCTAACAATTTCTGAGCCTTAAGCAAACCTTTAATAATTTGTGCAAAGAATAAGTTTAGGGTCTAGACATGAGCCTCACAATCACCTTGATTTTTCACACAAGGTCACTTCAACGTTTTAGGACTTCCCGAAGTTCTACGAACACTTCGATAAAGCTTTTGCTTTTTCCTTTTTCTTAGGAGGTGAGCGAGATTGGTTAGACATCGAACCTCCTAGTATCAATTCTCACAGGGGACGACATTGGTTTTCAATTATAAATCAATTCTTCCCACCTTCGAAAACCAACTTACTATCGAAATGAGATCAATTACTTTTTACAAAAAAACCCTAAACGAAACCTTCAATGAAAGCATTGGGAACGTTTCAAAGGACTTCTTCGTCATGTCCTCACCATGTCTTTTCGGTACTTACACCAACTCGATACTTTTTACAATTCTTTGAATTCACACGCATTCAAGATGCTTAGATTCCGCCGCCGGGTGGCAATTTTTAGACCGATGCCTCAAGAAGGATTAGCATTATTGAAAGCAATTTCAAAAGTTTGTTACTCGAGGAGTCGTGCTAATGATTCAAGAAGTGAGCTTACAGGATGCTCCTCTTTCTAATTCTTCACCTTCTAATAATTCTATCGATATGACAAATAGACCGTTCTCTCGAGGATAAGATGATTTCAAGATGAAAAAATGATGAATGAATGAACGCTATAGTTGTTACTACTCCTGCACCTGTCAAAGGCAGGTGAGGAAGTAGTGGTACACGTCGTGGATCAATATCCCCATTTTAATCATTGTCCGTACAGAGGTGGAAACAATTTTCCCGTTGTTTCTTGACACCATCCAGAACAAATTTCTAACAAACTCAGCTTATTGGTAATTTTCTCCAAAGAAACCAACCATCCAATTTGGCAAGTTAAATGAGACCACCGGATTTCAACCAACCAAATATCAAGGAAACCAAAACCGTTACCAAGGAACCAATTCTAATTTCAACCAAAACCGTGGAACAAATTTTAACCAAAACCGTCCAAACAATCAAGGAGCCGTTTACCAAGCCCCACCATACCAACCACCAACAAATCAACCTTTGGTTAATCAAGCTTTACCTCCCGTTTCACAAACTCAAGGAGTGTCTAAAACGGATTTTGAAAGTTATGCTAAAGCAAATGATGCTAATATGAATAACTTACAAATGAAGTTGGATAATTTCCAAAGAAACCAAAATGATTTTCAAAGAGTTTACAATGATTCATAAAAGAAGCAAGATGATTTTCAGAAAATGATGCTCAGTTTTATGCAAAGCTATCACACAAACCAACCTTCAAGTTCAAGTTCTTTACCAAGCAATACCATTCCAAACCCTAGGAATGAAGCCAAGGCAATTACGACTCGTAGTGGTGTTTCATACGATGGACCTCCGATTCCACCGCCGGTGGTGGAAAAGGAAAGTGAGGTGACAAAGGATACGGAGCTACCAAGCACCGAAGACATCCAACCTCCTCCATTCGTCCAAGAACAAACCAAAGACAAAGAACCAATCGAAGAGCCTTCTTTCGTTGCCAACAAAGCCAAACCTAATTTGCCTTACCCATCAAGACTCAACAAACAAAAGATTCGTGAAAAGGATGATATCCTAGCTTCAAAGTTTATGGAAATCTTCCGTAATCTTCACTTTGAGCTAAGTTTCGCGGATGCTCTCATTCATATGCCAAAGTTTGCTCCGATGTTTAAAAAGATGCTTAATAACAAAGACAAGTTGATCGAATTGACCAAAACGCCGTTGAATGAAAATTGTAGTGCGGTTGTCCTTAAAAAGCTTCCAGAAAAGCTAGGTGACCCCGGTCGATTTCTCATTCCATGTGATTTTTTGGAGTTCGATAGTTACTTAGCCCTTGCCGATTTAGGTGCTAGTATCAATCTCATGCCTTTATCCATTTGGAAAAAGCTTCAACTCTCAGGCCTAACCGAAACAAAAATGGTATTAGAATTAGCCGACCGTACAATTTCCAAACCAACCGGTGTAGCTGAAAATGTTTTTGTCAAAGTAGGGAAGTTTTACTTTCCCGCCGACTTTGTTGTTCTTGATTTTATAGCCGATCCTCGAGTACCGTTGATACTCGGGCGACCCTTTCTTAGGACGGCTCATGCTTTAATCGATGTTTACGAAGGAGAGATTACTCTTAGGAATGATGATCAATCGTTAACCCTTAAATGTGGTGATGCACCTTCCATTTCATACAACAATCTCGAATCATTGAAGAAGGTTGATCTAATCGATGCTACTTGTGAAGAGTACTCACAAGAAGTACTTGGATTTTCTGATTCCGTTGCTTACAACAATCCTTCTCCATATTACGATCCGATTGTTTCAAATTCCTCTCCGACACTTACTCCTTTTGATGAAAGCGATTTTCTACTCTTTGAAGAAGCCGATGCTTTTATAGCAATCGATGATGAACCAGTTTCACCAGTTTTCAATGCTACGTATTACGATCCCGAGGGTGACATTCTCATTCTCGAGGCACTTCTCAACAATGATCCATTACCTTCACCAGATCAAGGAGCTTACTCACCTGGAATTCAAAAAGATCTTAAAGTTATTGAACCAAAGAAGTCTTCAGTCGAATATGCTACTTCTTATGAACCAAAAGATGAAATTCCCGAAGTCGAACTTAAAGAGTTACCTCCGCATCTCGAGTATGCGTTTTTAGAGGAAAATAACAAACTTCCAGTCATAATTTCAAAAGATTTGAGCCAAGAAGAAAAGACCTCACTCATTAACGTTCTAAAAAACCGAAAACAAGCAATTGCTTGGAAACTTTCTGATATCCGAGGCATAGATCCAGAGTTTTGCTCACACAAAATCCTTTTAGAAGATGATTACCAACCTTCAGTCCAACATCAAAGGAGGGTTAACCCTAAAATCCACGACGTCATCAAGAAAGAAGTAGAAAAACTTCTTGACGCAGGATTGATTTATCCGATTTCGGATAGTCCATGGGTTAGTCCGGTCCATTGTGTTCCTAAAAAAGGTGGTATGACCGTTGTCACAAACGAAGAAAATGAGCTGGTGCCTACAAGATTAGTCACGGGATGGAGAGTTTGCATCGACTATCGAAAGTTGAACGAAGCAACTTGTAAAGACCATTTTCCGTTACCATTCATGGACCAAATGTTAGAGCGATTAGCCGGCAACGAATTCTATTATTTCTTAGATGGTTTTTCAGGGTATTTTCAAATCCCTATTGACCCTAAAGATCAAGAGAAAACTACTTTTACGTGCCCATACGGAACTTTCGCGTACCGTCGTATGCCATTCGGTTTGTGCAATGCACCCGGAACTTTTCAACGATGTATGATGGCCATTTTTCACGACATGATAGAAAAAACAATGGAAGTCTTTATGGACGATTTTTTAGTTTTTGGAGATTCTTTTTCCTCATGTCTTGCCAATTTAGATAGAATGCTTAAAAGGTGTGAAGACACCAAATTAGCACTAAATTGGGAAAAGAGCCATTTCATGGTTAAAGAAGGCATTGTTTTAGGACACAAGATCTCTAGAAAAGGAATTGAAGTCGATAAGGCCAAAGTTGATGTAATTTCTAAGCTTCCTCATCCAACAACCGTTAAAGGAATTCGAAGTTTTCTCGGGCATGCTGGATTCTATCGAAGATTTATCAAAGACTTTTCCAAAATCTCTCGACCCATGACCCATCTCTTAGAGAAGAACACTCCTTTCATTTTTTCGGAAGATTGCATTCTAGCCTTTCAAACATTAAAAAAGAAGTTGACCAAAGCTCCAATTTTTATTGCTCCGAATTGGGACCAACCTTTTAAAATCATGTGCGATTCAAGTGATTATGCAATAGGTGCGGGCCTAGGACAAAGGATTGAGAAGCATTTCCGACCAATTCATTACGCTGGCAAGACCATGACCGAAGCAGAGACAAATTACACAACCACCGAGAAAGAGATGCTTGCAGTAGTTTACGCTTTCGAGAAGTTTCGATCATATCTAATCATGAACAAGAGTGTTGTTTACACAGACCACTCTGCTTTGAAATACCTCTTCAACAAGAAAGACGCCAAAGCAAGATTGCTTCGATGGGTCTTACTTCTTCAAGAATTTGATTTTAAAGTTATCGATACCAAGGGAGCTGAAAACTATGCAGCCGATCACCTCTCTCGTCTTGAAAACCCTTACGAGAATGTTTTTGATCCAAAAGAGATTACCGAGACTTTTCCTTTAGAGACTTTAAGTGTGTTAACTTCCAAATACCCCGTGGTTTGCCGACTTTGCTAACTACCACGCGGGGAAATTCATTAAAAAGGAATGTCGACTCAAGAGAAAAACAAGTTCTTTAAAGATGTAAAACATTATTTTTGGGATGACCCTTTTCTTTTCAAGACTTGTGCGGATCAAATAATCCGAAGGTGTGTAGATGGCAAAGAAGCTCTCGAAATTCTCGAAGCTTGTCACAGTGGACCCACCGGGGGACACTACGGTGCCAACTTTACCGCCAAGAAGGTTTTTGATGCCGGTTTCTTTTGGCCTACCATTTATAAGGATGCCTACGAATTTGTCAAAACTTGTGATGCTTGTCAAAGACAAGGCAAAATCTCTCAACGTGATGAGATGCCTCAAAATGCAATCCAAGTTTGTGAGATTTTCGATTTATGGGGAATTGATTTTATGGGACCTTTTCCGTCATCTAGGGGTAACAAAATTATTATTCTAGTAGCCGTCGTATTATCTTTCCAAGTGGGTGAGTAAAGCCGCTCCCCACCAAGTTGCTAGGGTAGTTGTTAAGTTTCTTAAAATCTATTGTCTCCGATTCGGTGCTCACGAGAGCAATCATAAGCGATCATGGGACCCATTTTTGTAACGACCAAAATTTGATATAAGTTTATGTCTAATATGGTGTCCAACCATCGTCTTTCGACTCCTTACCTCCCTCAAAAATTGAGTGGTCAAGTTGAAGTCACGAATCGAGGTCTCAAAAGAATTTTTGGAGAGGCATACGGTCGGAGAAAACCGTGACCTATGGTCCGACAAACAGTGATGCGCATTAGGGCTTTTAGAACTGCTTATAAGACTCCATTTTGGATGTACTCAGTACAAATTAGTCTTGGAAACAGCATGTCATCTACCAGTTGGAGTAGAAAACACAAGAATATTTGGGCTCCTTAAGCATGCCAACTTTGATTTAAAGACCGCGGGCGATCATCGAAAAGCCTTCCACTAATGAAATAGCGAGCTTCGTGATCTGAGCTTACGAGAATTCGCTAATCTTTAAGGAGAAGACAAAAGAAACTACTCGGATTCAAGATAAAGAACGAATCTTCAATGTTGGTGATCAAGTCTTGCTTTTATCTCCGATTAAAGATTTTCTCTAGAAAGCTCAAGTCCGATGGTCGGATGCCTTTCACAATCACCGAAGTTTATCCTTATGGCACTGCCAAGTTGTCTCATACCGATGGTTCTAATTTCAAAGTCAATTGCCACCGTCTTAAGCACTACTATGGAGGGGATACACCACCATTGGTTATCCCGGATCTCCAGACTTTCCCTAAGGACAACTAAATTTAGGGATCGAGTCGAGCTTGCGACTCGGTGACTAAAAACAAGCCGCTTTGTGGGAGTTCACCCCATGCTTATCCTTTCTATTTTCTATTATCCAATGTGTTGTGTTGAGAGAGGCTTGTACTCTTTCCGATTTCTCGATGTTTGTTGCTTGTTTGTTGTGATTTTTGCAGGATTCTCCCAACAATTTCTTTGAAGCCTCTCGTGTCCGGTTGATTTATCCCGTTCAACTCGAGCTTCTCATCCTTTGTGTGAAATTAGTTTGGGGAGATCCATATCCTTTCATCATTTATCGTCTTAAAACGTTTATCTTTGCATACTTCATAAACGGCTTAGATTTACGTAGAGACCCGACTTTAAACATTGAGGACAATGTTTCGTTTTAGTTTGGGGAAGGGAATCTATCGATTTGATGTTATTTGCTTATTGTTTTGTTCTCACGTACCTGTTTTTCCCACAAAAATACCAAAAAAAAAAAGTGTTAAGACAAAAATGTAGGTTTTCCATTGGTAAGAATAAGAAGTAATTTTTGACCCGATCGTACGTGTAGAGTTCTAGCTTTCTCCCTTAACAATTAACGATGATAGTTTGTGCTAGTCTCACGTAGACTTTAAACATGCTAGACTTGAAATCGTTAGTAAATGAAAACTTGTGCTAATCTCAAGTAGATTTTAAATATGCCGAGTTGGATTATATATAGGCTAAGTATTTGCAAATTTATTTTGTGAAGAATAAAAGATGATATTGTTGTTTACGAATTAGGATGCTAAACAAAGTTTATTTGGAAAGCTTAAAGGCTTATAAAAATAACTTGTGATTTTTCTTTCCATGAGCTCTTAAAATGACTAATTATACGTATTCTCTTTAATTTTCGCAAATTAGAGTTTTACTCTTAAAAGTCTAATCGACATATTCAGAGAAAAAGCTTTATCCGATGATGAGTTTAAACTCATTTGTAAATATTGGATTTTAGTCAAGTTATACTTTGCGTTTTTCTAAACGAAATTTTTACTATTTGCAAAGAACTAATATGTTAAATTTATAGTCAAAAAAAAAAATTAAAAAAATTAAAAGAATAAAAAAATCTCTATAAATGTGTTGATGAATAAAGGATGCAAGTTATAATCTTAAGTGTTAATAATTAATATACAAAAATCCATCACAATAAAAGTCTGGGCATTTGTCGGTTCGCTCACGATGTGACATCGAAAGACAAGGGTGGAGGATGTATATTTAGGAGTTGGTATTCAATAATAAGTACGATAGCTCTTGTCGGAGGGCGTGGCGCGATTGTAGTCTTGAAAGAAAAGTGATACCGATTCCTAGCCCAATAATGTAAATAGTAAATAGATAAAATTGCAAAGTTGAGAAATAATATAAAAGGTTTCATTTTCTAAAACCAAGTATTCTCTTTTGTGAACTAAGGTTTGCATAAAGTCTACAAAGCTTTTTTCATCGGACGTTCATGCGTTTCGGTAGTATTCTCCGGAAGGGGTGTCAAAAGCTTAGCACTTACCCCAGATGACGGTGGGATCGCTAGAGAGTGAAAATCATTTTTTGGGACAAGTGATACTACGATGTTTGGCTAAGTAGGTTTTTGTTTGCTTTGAGATGTGATCTTGCTAAGTAAAGCTTGGTAGGATTTCATCTATCTAAATATCTGGATTTAATGGTTTAAATTAAATTGAACACACTCACCTAAATTTATGATTTATGTCGGGAAGAGGAATTCACAAGTTGTTAATTATTAAGTAGTCTATAGCATCTTAGTTCCGTCAATGGAGTGATTCTATTTGTAGCTTAGCATGGGAAAAGTGAAAAATCGGGGATGATGAAATTTATTTTTAGACATTATTGTGCTTTTTGTTACTATCGATTCATAAAAGTACTATGAGGTAATGAAAACAATACATTATGTCAACACAAATAAGTTGTAGTTAGGTAGTTAATTATCAAGAAAAATCATAAAAAGAGAAAAATCTTAGAAAATGGGAAGTCGGGTGTTTTATAACTTGTGATCTCTTAATTCTCTCAATAAAAATCTTTGCTACTTTTCAAAGGTTTAGTTTGGGGAATTTTCGAGGTATTTGGTTATAAGGCATGTGATATTGCGTGAGGACACACAATCGTTTAGTTTGGGGAATTTTGATAGGTGTAAAATACACATATCCATTTATAACTAAAATAACCCAATTAAACCCAAAACAGACCAAAAATAGCAAAAATATG
Organism: Tanacetum coccineum; assembly: GCA_026074375.1. Classification (NCBI taxonomy): domain Eukaryota; kingdom Viridiplantae; phylum Streptophyta; class Magnoliopsida; order Asterales; family Asteraceae; genus Tanacetum; species Tanacetum coccineum. Next base: position 55,247 of record BQNB010024580.1, read on the forward strand.
CTTGTATTTGTGTTTTGTGTATGCAGGTATGGATAAGTCAAAAATCACAAGAAAACATTCAAAGAGGATCAAAGCCGAAGCCAGAAAAGTCAAGCCTCAGTCAAAGATAGTCAATCATGGTCAATAAAAGTCAACAAAGCCCATTTCCTCTTATTATAAACCACAAGGGCCAGTTTTGTAATTTCCAAGAGTGGTTTATAAGAAGAAAAGGAAGAAAGGGGCCAGTATTGCAAAATCCCCAATCTTATAACAGTTTTAACTGTCATAATTTGGGCGCCAACCCTTTTTACTATTCACCCGTCTCCCCTGTTTCACCAAGCAGGTAAATCAAAGGGGTTTTCCAAATTAAAGGGTGCTTAGGTCAATTCATGAGCTCACTAACACAAATGAAGGGACAAATCAGTCTTTATCAAGGGATTACTTAACCTCTCCCAATCAAAGGCCACGTCAACAATGGTGAAAGCACAAATTTAAGTGGGTTTTTGTGCTAAAACACTCACAAAAGAAGCACAAACGTCACATCAATGGAATGACACGCTGGCAATCTTCAGGTGTCCACAGCTTGATCAAACGGCCACAATTGATGCTTGAATGATTGAAGAAATGATTGGTTGAGATTGAAAGATTGGAGAGCAAAGGAAAAGGGTCTGGAAGCTTCAGCTTGGCACTATAAATAGGCCTCACCTCTCACACACAAAGGAGATCTAGTTTTTTAGTAATTTAGTCTAGCTTAAATTTCGTATTTTTCTTAAATGTAATTTTCCTTAAAATGTTTTGTAATCTCCTTTCCAAGTAATGTAATCAGTAACTTTTATTAATGAAATTTAGTTTAAATCATTCATAAGCTCTCTTTTCTTGTTATTCAAAAGCTGTCTTAATAAGCCAAAATGTCTCAATAAGCTAATAAGCTCCTTTTAAGCTCTTTCAGTCTATAAGCTGAAATAGAACTTATTAAATTCAGAATTAATCTTACTTAAACCTTAAATCAGTTTAAACTTACATTTATCATGGACCTATTTGGATATGAGCTTTTTGGAAGGGGATCTTAACTTGGAAGAGATCCCAAGGACTTTACCCTAGCTTATCTAATAAGCTAGGGAGCTTGTAGCTGCCTTTATTGGTCCTCTTGTTTAGCTAGAGGAGTTTGTAAGTTTCTCTTTCATTTTAAATTCTAGCTTTAATAAAGATATCATTGCTTTCTATCTTTAGATCAGCTTATTGCTTATTCTCTTGCTTATTAGTGCTTATTTTAGTATAAGTTAGCTTAATAATCATCAGTTGTGTTGTCTGTTTCTAGTCTCGTTATTTAGATCTATCTTTCATAAAATTGTCTAAAAAACCTCTAAAAACACGAAATATATAAAAATAGTATATATCTTAGATTATTGGCTTATTTAGTTTGTTGAATTCATGCTTATTAATGTGATTTAATCTAATTAATTGTCTGGTATTTAGAACATGTCACTAGATTTTATCTTAACAAACTCTTCTCATAACTGACATAGTCCTTAAAGGTGTTTGGTTTAAGTGTCTTGACCTCTAAAAGTCAAAGAGATTTGTGCGAATTACTTGATTAAGCTAAGTTTTTCATTTAAGATAATTTTTCATTAGGTTTTTTATAAGTTAGAGTTCAAAATTTCAGAAAGTCATGGCATATTATCTTTGATTTTCACTAGACAGTTCTTTCCTTTCTTTTAGCTTTTTAAATTTTGATCAAAGCCTTAAGGCTTTGGATTTTGCTTGCATTATGTACCGTAATACACACAATTTGAGTAAGTTTTGAGGTATTGTAGTCAATAGACCTGCACTCTTTGTCTTTGGGAACTGCATAGTGCACTAGCAGTACTAACCAAAAGGTTAGTACTGCTCTTACAAGTTAGTACTGCTACCTTTAGCAAAGTTTTTAGTTAAGTTTAAGTAAGATCTAGGTGATTAGATTCAAGTAGGATTAAGTCTAGTTATAGCTTATTATAGATTTAATCTTAAGTTTAGCATTTACCCTAAGCATACTTTCCTAGGTTTAATATAGCGCCAATTGTACCAGCAGAACTACAATAATTAGTAACTGGCTGATTGTTTAAGCCCCGAATTTAACCATCAATTTTTAGGATTTTAGTACTTTATCTTTTAGTATTTGTATAAGTCTAGGAATAGCTAATACAGATTAGGACATAAATTTCCCTTTCCTATAAACAAGCTATTAGCATTACTTATTGTTCTAGTCAAAAGTCTTTCAAAATATAAAAAGCCAAAAACAATACTTAGAAATTTTAGGATCTGAATTAGTTAATTTAGCTTAGTAATCTAGATTTTTCAGCTATATAGATAATTATAAGTCGTTTAAAAAGTCCCTTTAAGTTTTTATGTCCAGTTCGCCTTTGAGTTTATAGCTTATTTAAACTCTGAAAACACCAAAAACAGTAGGTTAGTAAGTTAGCTTATTAATTTTTGAATCTTAGCTTAAGGTAGTAGAATTTTATAGCTATTATAGGTAGATTATAAGTAGTCTAAAAGTACCTTAAGCTCTATTATCTTTTCATTTTTAGGTGAAGCACATCATAAGCTCATTATAACTTCTTTCCTTTTACATTTTGAACTAGTGTTGAGTTTTTTATAGCATATTTTCTAAAACCAAGGGTTAAACCCCACTTTCTGAGGTCAGTTAAAAAATAAGCTCTTAATGAGCTTATTAGTTATTGTTAGCCTAAGTAGCTTTTATTAATTTTGTTCCTACTAGCTTCCTTTACAACTTTGCTCTTTCAAGTTTTTAGTGATAAGCACTTTTAGAATTTGAGCTTATAGTTGGACTTTGGTTGTTATCGGGGTAGGACCTCAGGGACCATTCTTGTAATTTTCCTGTTTTAGTTGTTTCTCAGTTAATCCTTGCCCGTTAAATGTTTTAGCTCCGTTAGCCCTTAAGTCTTTTTCACAGTTAGTCCCTAAGTTAGTTTTTAATTAGTTTACTTAGTTTTAATTAATAATTAGGGTTAGGTTTTAATTAGTTCAATTAAACTTTTATAAAAAGATAAAAATTAGGGCTTTTATTTTTAGAAAATTTCTGCACATTTTCTTTAACTAGAGTAATTTTTTTATAAAATTTTTAAGACTTTATTTTTAATAGTTTTATAGTTTTTAATTCAAATTAAATTCAAAAATAATCAAAAAAAAATGTTTTTCTTTTTCCTAAAATTTTCTTTTGTCTTAACTTAGGTTTAGAATTTTAGTTTATATTTTTAGGGATTAAAATTAGTTTACTTGCTTATTAGTCGCGTTTTATTATTTTACCGTATTTGTTTAATAGTTTAAATTGCTTTTATTAGTAGATATAGATTATCAAAAACATCTTTGCTTTATTCAAATCAGAATCCGAACTAAAACGTGGTTTCAATTTCACTAGTCGTTGGGGAAACGACCCGGGTGATCATACTTGCCCGGTTTTATATACGTATTATATATTATCTTTGTGAGTGGAATTCTCCAAGGGTTACTTGGGGATTTTCTTAATTTCTCTATAAGTATATTATTTTATATGTATCTAAACTTGTACAACAAGTTTTTGGCGCCACTGCCGGGGACTAGTGTTTAAGAGTCCTACGTTTTGTGTTTGTTGATTTGGTTTGAAGATCCTTTCACCCTCGAAAGTTTCATTTTTGTTTTATAATTCAAAAATCCAAAAAAATCATAAAATATAAAAAGTAAAAAAATATTTTCATTTTCTTTTAGTATAAGTAAAAGATAAAAAAATAGAAAAATCTAAAATATAAAAAAAAATCTTCCTTTTTAATTAAGAAATCACCAATTGGTAAAAATACCAAAATATAACATTCTCAACGGAGGTGTTATCATTTCAATTTCCGGTGAACTTGTTGGTTCCCAAATCGAACTAAAGATTTAACACTTGCCATTTGTGTTTCTACGAAATACGGCTCACCTTGAAAATCAATTTTTGAAAAAGAGCTACCGTGAAGTAGTTGATTATTTGGTTTAAGTCTCTTCCGTGTAACCGTTAAAATTCTTTGTTAAAAAAAAATTAGTGTAAAATTTTACTTTTTGATTCTTAGTTTTTCCTTTTTATGCGCACTCGTTCGTAATCTCGAAGACGTCGACAACAACAAACTCTTCCGGTTGTTGAAAATTTTGAACCAATTGTTGAAATGGCCGACAATCG